>CM050221.1:24142500-24217500 GCA_027475355.1 Coilia nasus
TGAATATGAGTTAGGACTGCATGATATATCCAAAATATTACAACCTACAGTATCATGATATACATGCTATACATCGTAAAGTATGTTTTAGCAGCAAGAACGGGTACATTTTTATAGCCTAAGCTTTCACGCTCCACATATCAAAATATTTGATTAATCAGATGGAGCCTAATGCCCTAACCCCCTCATCAATAGCACAGGCTGCTACCTACCCAGAGCTCAGTGATGGAGACAAAGCTGACAGGTATCTGAAAGTATTTTTGGTTTATTTAAAGTTTTCGTCTTTGTTTGCCTTACAAGTTGGAAGAGGAATTGTCTCTCATAGAGAACTACAGAGAGCTCCTCTGAACTTAAGTAGTGCAGTTATAGCCCATGGAGGGGGGCAAAGTGAATTTCAAGTGCCTGTCGATGAACCACTGGAACGATTTTGGAAACATTATTTTAAGGTAAAAAAAACTACTTAGGGCTGCTTTAAAGTCATACCATCAATGCAACACTGAAACATACTTTAAGTATTCGTCAATCAGTAGTGATATACTGAAGGCCTCTGCAGCTTGAGAAACTGCTTGCGCTTACTTTGCAGTCATGTGCTGTAATCTAGTGCCATGATAGCCTCCACTGCGTGGCTTTTCTTAGAGGAGATGCAGCCAAGAATAGACCCTCATAAAATCAACTTCCTCATGCTGGCTCAGTTCCTCTGTGTGTGTGTGTGTGTGTGTGTGTGTGTGTGTGTGTGTGTGTGTGTGTGTGTGTGTGTGTGTGTGTGTGTGTCTGTGTGTGTGTGTGTGTGTGTGTGTGTGTGTGTGTGTTTGTGTGTGTGTGTGTGTTTGTGTTTGTTTGTGTGTGTTTGTGTGTGAGCCTAAGCATGTGTCTATGTGTGAGGATAGGAAGTCTGCCTGGGGCCTTATTGGTGCTAGAAAAAAACTGGAAATTGGAGCCTCGATATGAAGAGATCATCTTACACATGGACATAGCTCTTTATCCCTCTCTCTCTCTTACACATGCTGTCTCGTTCACTCTTTTCTCTCCCTTCTTCAGACATATACTTTCTCTCTCTCTGTCTCTGTCTCTGTCTCTGTCTCTGTCTCTGTCTCTCTCTCTCTCTCTCTCTGTCTCTACACAAACACACCCCTCGGTTTAATTTAGGGGTCTTTAGGTGCTGTAAGTCAGACCTGTGACTCAGACCCATAAGTTAGCTCTGCCACCTTGTGGCATGGAGCACTACTGAAGACTGTGTGCTTAGGTAGTTGTGGGGCACTGCCCTTATGATGGGGTGCAGTGGAATGGCTGAAAGAGGGTGTTGACACCCTAGTCTTAATCACAGGAGGCAGCCGTGGAATTCTCTGAAATGAAAGTGCACCCTTACACACACACACAGTCACACACTCATGCTCGCACACACACACTGCAGAGTGGTCCAAGAAGGGCAAGTGTCAGACATCTTCACTATGACATCCATAATAAATTGCCCAATGAGCCCTGGGAACATCTGGGAGGGGAATCTGAGAGGGAGAGACTGGGTTGGACTGCAGGCGGTTGGGAGTCTCCCTGACCACCAATAGGGGCTGATGCTCACCACTGAGGGTGGGGGTTTTTAGCTGCGGACATTGAAGTCCCCGCCCCTCCCCCCCCACACACCAGCTTTCTGAACTGTTACAGTGGAATGAGTTGGGTGAGACCGCAACAAATGGTCTCCCTCCAGAAGAACAGGACGTCCAGGGACATCAGACAGACAGACAGACAGACAGACAGACAGACAGACAGACAGACAGACAGACAGACAGACAGACAGACAGACAGACAGACAGACAGACAGACAGACAGACAGACAGACAGACAGACAGACAGACAAGTCACCTTTCCAGAAATGGTTAAGATAGAGTGATAGAGACAAAGAGAGAGAGAGAGAAGCCAAGGTTGCCAGTATTAGCTGTCCTCTTCCAAAGGGTTTACCAACATTGTGATGACATGGCTACTGACCTCAGCAAATGCCCCTCCCACCACTCCCATCTGCCTTTGGCCAGAGCTGTGCTCAGCGCTGCCACTTGGTCATCATCTTTGGCCAGAGTGATGTTCAATGCTGGCTCCTGCTCCCAGCTCTCCACTCCTCGAACACCCCTGTGAAATGATTACCAGATTCACACCCGGCAAGGCCAAGCTTGCCTTTATGTGCCCTTTAGCACCTGCTGAATGTGTCATCCAGACGCAGCTCCAGGCTCAGACTGACTGCTTCACACATGTTCGCTTTCCACGCTTTATATCTCTCCTTGCTTTTTCCATCCCAGCTGCTAGATCATATTTATATTGTGTTGATGCTTAGAGAGGGAAGTATTCTGTGGGATCCTTGACAGTGAGCGTATATTCGTGTGCACTCTGCTCTGCTCTCTGCTGGGGAAGTGCGTGCTTGGCGCTGCTCTGCTGGCTAGCACACAGGCAACACTGCGTAGCACACAGGCATACACACTCCATCTGGCGGCGTCGCAGGCACCCCTGTCAGAACCTTGCCTTGCGGTTTCTGTGTGGATGCCTGGTCGTGTCAAACAAAAAAGAGACATTTGTTGGTATTTGATCTCACCTAAATATTAAATGTGTCTCCCAGTCATTCCAGCTGTATAAATAATCTGACAACTTTTATACAATTGGAAACACGTGGCGAGTAATATTACCCCTATGAAAATGCCTCCTCCACTAGAATGTCTGATAAAACAAGTCTGCAAGGTCGAGCATGAGTCAAGGAAACATTCCTTTACACGCTTAAGTGTGAACAGTGGATGTGGCTGTGAATGACAGACAGTATTGCAGTAGGCATTGGGTTTAACTGTACTAGTGCAGCCTGTGGAGCTTCGAGAGGGCACCCATGCCCAAGGTGACTCGGACCAAGTGGCATTGTTCCCTAGAGAGCACGAGGTGTACCCAGCCAAGGGTTGCAGCATTTCTCAAATGCAGATACATTTTTCGGTGAGCCTCTATAACCGGTCCGCTCGCCTATAAATATACAAGGCTGGTCTTTCAGTTAGCAAGACTGTATGGGAAGTGCTCGCCTAAAACAGAGCCCTGGCAACAACTGTGAAAATGTGTGTTTGTATGTGTGTGAGTGTGTGTGTGTGTGTGTGTGTGTGTGTGTCTGCGCGCGCACATGTGCAGATGTATACAGTACATGTGTTTGTGTGTTGTGTTATACTTTACTGAAGAGACCTACGTTACACCCGAGACGGTGACGGGATGTTCCCTATTGCAACTAGATCTTCTCTCAGTGTAACACAAGGTCTCATGCTGGTATGGGGTGTGTGGTATCTTTAACTGCCATGTGTGATGTCCCTTGCAGCTAGTGTGACATTGTCAGTAGGTTTCAGGTTCTCATATTGAGAATATGTTTGTGTGTGTGCAGAGAGCAAAAGTTATCTCGGTTTATTTATATCTCATTCAGTCACAGATGTTATATCATTTATGTCTCTTATGACTTTGTATGGCTAAAGAGAGACGTGGGGCACACACTTTTCTGTGCCGCAGAAAACGTGTTGGGGGCAGAGGCAGATGAGGCGAGCAGACCTGAGGCACACAGGGACACTTCCAGAAATCCTCTACAGTCCCCATGAAAATGGCTTGGCTCACATGTCACTATTAAGCCTGAAGTGTGATTAATGAGAGATGTGTGGTAATTACACACGCTCACTCATTGACAGTATGTGTAACTTGTTGGTTGGTAGTGGTAGCATTCAAAATATTGATGCCTATGACTGGACTGTGTCTGCATGGTACATTTGCATGTTGAAAGGCCCACATGTTCTATAGTCTATTTTTGCTTTTGTTGAAGGTGGCAAAAGGGTACAGGGGTTAC
Source organism: Coilia nasus (assembly GCA_027475355.1). Classification (NCBI taxonomy): domain Eukaryota; kingdom Metazoa; phylum Chordata; class Actinopteri; order Clupeiformes; family Engraulidae; genus Coilia; species Coilia nasus. Next base: position 24,146,339 of record CM050221.1, read on the forward strand.
AAGTGATTAGGCTGACAGGCAGTGGAAAGTGGGTGCACATCCTCACCTACAGTATAAGCTTTAGTAACCAGCTACAGTACAACAAACAGTAACAAACTTTTAAGCATTTAAATCCTGAGCCAGCAAGGTAAGCTGCTTTGAGCAAGCTCAGTATTGGAAGGGGCACAGCACATGGCTGGCTGTGAACACGCCTCCCCCCTGCCTTGCCCTACCCTGCCCTGTCCTGTCCACTCTGGCATGTTCATGTGTTTGATATTCCCCCAACAGCTGCCGAAGACAGGGCAGGGAATTCTGGGATTGCTATGTGCCGCTGAAATGTCAGGAGGCCTCCTGCAGCCGGCGGGTGATATTTATACGGCTGTGTAAGGCGTGCGGGAGGGGTGGCGAGGGGGGGTTGGGTGGGTGGAGCCCCCGAATGAGGGGGTGAAGGAGTTTATCGCGCCGCCATGCCTCAGCGTAAACTTTCTGCTGCACTTTTTGACTGTCACATCACATGTTTCAAGCCTTTGATGGCACTTTTGTCATGCCTTCAGGTTGTGTCGATACAGACACGGCAGGCAAACACACACACTCATCATTGATAGGGAAACTCCTCTGCACCGTTCACATCCACACCACAAGGTGGCAGCGCAGATTTACCAGTCAGCTTCACAGGTCACAGTTTATTGTGAAAGGTAGTTCTCCGAGCACCAAAGATGTGACAAAGCTTGTGGTCTAACTGAGCCTGTGGCTTGCAGAGATTTGTCTTGGCTTGATGACTCCTTATTGCAGGCTGTTGTGAGGGAGTTGTCCTCAGTTCTTACCCTTAGCGAAGCTCGTTGCCAACATTCTTGAGGAGCAGGTGCTTTCTTCCCCGTCTTATCTGGTTTCATCGTCAAGTTGCAGTCCAACGTTGAGTCTGACAGGAAGCTAGAACTTGGCTATGCAGAATGTATTGCTTGATAGCTGATACAGCAGCGCAAGGCATTACTGAGTTAACAGTTAGGTCACACACTCTGGTGACTACATAGAAATGCACTTATCTGAATCCCTATACCTCTTAAAAGAGATCTTATCTGTTTGTCTCAATTTGTCACTGCCCTGTCTTTCTGTGGGTAATGTCATAAGTAAAATTAAAGTATAGAAAGCAGTTTTGTAGTTGGCATGTTGACCTCAGTCGTTCACCCACTAAATTGACCAGGCCAACAGCTTTCCCAGTCAGATATTATTGGCTGTCTGCAGATAGCTGCGTTGTGTTTGCAGGCCCTGTTGTAATGAGATAGTGCTGAGGAACAAAGGGATATCTGGCAAACTGTCAACATTCTTTTCGAGTCAGCTCCAGAACAGTGGTGTGAGCAGTCTCAGATTGGATCACGTCCATGCCCACAGCAACATGCTATACATAACCCCAAGTGCTGAGTACAGCTCTGGAGATGACAGAAAAGAAAAGAAGTAAACAATAAAAATAACCTACACATCAGAAATTCAGGTGAAAATCCCAAATCCAGAACCTATGCATAGGTATGATTAAGAAATAGTGGATAGAGATATAGCTATTGAGTTTTAAAAATAAATCAGTGCACCATCACTTTACAGACTAGAACCCAAACTGTTTTGTCATGAGCTGAAATAAACACACACACACACACACGCACACACGCACACACACGCACACACACGCACACACATATTTATATATATCAGACGGGTGAGGTGGCTAGGTTGTCTCCTAGCATTCCTATCCAGTGCTGAGGCAGTGTCTTGTGTCAGCCCCCCAGTCTCACATCTCCTCTCAATTAGTTCAAACAAAGTCTCATTTTAGGCACTGTGTGTAAACAAACTCCTGATGGACAGCAATTTGCTTCTTCATCTGTGTACATGCAGTGTCTAACTTTAGCTTCTCCAGTGGTTGCAGAAGTGTGTGTGTGTGTGTGTGTGTGTATGCGTGTGTATGTGTATGTGTGAAGGGTGGGGTTTGAGGGGCTTCCTCTCCCACAATGCACAACAAACACACACACACATAGACATACACACACACTCAAAGATATTTGACACGTTGCCCCCTCCAAAGATACACACACTCATACACACACACACCCTTGAGTGTAGCACTTGCCCCCCCCCGTCTGTCCGGACAGGCTCAGAGAGAGAGAGGGTAGAGACGCATCCCTTCCGCAGCCCAGACCCCAGCGTGGGTCATGTTTCGCAGAGCAGAGAGACAGTGTTCACCTCGGAATCGAGAGACTAAGCTGTGCAAATCCAACCAGAGCGACTGAAGTGCAGAGGGTGTTTTATGCGTTTACATCTGTGCGTGCTTGAGTGTGTGTGGGTGCTTGTGTGTGTGTGTGTGTGTGCTATGCACGCGCACCTGCCTGTCTGTGTGAGTGTGTTTTTTAGTTTTTTTTTTTCCTTCTTTTTTTCTTCCGGGGAACCACCGTGTGTGGGAGACCATTAAAGTAGCCAAGACGGCTGGCCCTGATGGGCACCATGCTCCAGCTCTCCGATGACTTCGCAACCAGGCAGCACGCTGGGAAACCCTGCTCCTTTCGCCCAGAGCCCTGTGGCTTACTCTCCTGGACAGAGCCTTGCGAGTGGAGTTTAGTGAGCGTGAGTGTTTGTCACTGTGTGTGCGACTGCACGTGTGCATGAGCGCGAGGGACTGAGAAGCAGAAAGAGAAAGATAGAGAGAGGAAGAGAGAGAGAGAGAGAGAGAGAGAGAGAGAGAGAGAAAGAGAAAGGGGCTGGTTGTCCTCTGAAGGTACCAGAGGAGGGCAGAGCGAGCTCTCGGTGGTGGCTGGGGGAAACTCACTGAGGAACCTACAAGTAGACGTGGCGTGGTCACAAGTTTTTTTCTCTCTTTACTTCTGTCTGTGGCCTTTTTTGCTGTCTTTCTTATCGTTTTTCTAGAAAAAACAAAAACAAAACAAAAACAAAAAAACAAAACAAAAACAAAAAACAAAAACAAAAGAAACCTTGTGTGGACGTGTGTGGGGGCCTCGTCCTCATAAACATGATGATAAAAGAGACCTCACTGAGGAGGGATCCTGATTTGAGAGGGGAGCTAGCCTTCCTGGCCAGGGGCTGTGACTTTGTGCTCCCGTCACGCTTCAAGAAGAGGCTCAAGTCCTTCCAGCAAGCAGCACAGGTTAGTAGAGAGCTCTGAGTTGGAGCCGGCGAGCCACTTTGAGTCTAGCACTGCCGCTAACTCCCACATGCCAGGGAAGACAAGCTATTTGCAACATGTGTATTAATAGAGCTGGAAGGTTGGGATGGTGGTGGCGGAGGTGGATTTTTTGAGTATAGTGTTGAAGTGAATGCTGGCATGGGAAGAGGGAAGGATGGGTGGGGGGTGGGGGTTGTGGGTGTATATAGGGACAAGGGACTACAGCTGTTGGGCACTTTTTATACAGGCTTGATTTCTCATGTCGTGAGACTCAATAGGGACATGTCTAAATATTTTGCACTGAGAAGTAGTACCTCTGTCATGCTTGGTAAAGTAGGCTGTTTGACTTGCAGTGGGTAGAGCATATTGTCACGTAGTACAAAGAGTAAAGTAACTGGTAGTACATTGCATCTGTGAATGTGTTGGTCACAGAGAATGGTTGCACGCATATGCAAACGTACATAGGGAGAGGGAGTCACAGAGGCCAACACATGAGGACTCATTCACCAACATACACAGGCTAGGGTAACTGACAAAAAAAAACTGACAGTTTTTTTCCCACGTTCAGCTACTAATAGTAGTTTGTGATTACAGTCGTGCTTAACATGGAGCTTTTACATGCTGCCCTGTCAGTGAACTGCTGTGGCCTTACTGCAAACTATGCCCTACATGCATGCCACAGCTTACACTGCCAAAGCTCTCACCAGCCACACACCAGTAGGGGAGAAGAGCATCACAACTCAAGCAGAGACTCTCATTGTCAAAGTGAGTGCTGCAACAGTAGGCAGAGGAGAAGACAGAAAGACCGGCAGAGAACACGTAAGAGAGAGAGACAAAGAGAGAGAGAGACCGGGGGGGTGGGGGTTACAGTGCACAAATAGAGAGCTAGAGGTTGAAAGAAAATGAAAGCAAGAAAGAAAGAAAGAAAGAGGCTTGGTGTCCAATTCAGGTGCCCTGTAGCTGTAATGTCATTGAGAGGCACTTGAGCATGTGCATGGATATTCTGTCTTTAAATAATGACAGAATATCATGGGAGGGTGGATGGAATGTGTGTGTTTGTGTGTATGTGTGTGTTTGTGTGTGTGTGTGTTTGTGTGTATGCGTGTGTGTTTGTGTGTGTGTGTTGGGAAGAGAGTATTTTTAGGGAGTTTGGGGGTGGGGGTTGGGGTGGGCTTCAGTGAGTTGCTGGGGTCTCTCACATGTGCTGAGGAGCTCTTGTCATCACATCAGCAGGAACGCTAACGTGGGCAGCACTGATAATCCAGGCCGGCCTGTTCCTAGTAAAGTGTTGGCAGAACAGGATAGCACAGCTAAGCCCAACAACTTGTGCCCCCACACTGCTGGAGGTGTGTTGTAAAATTTACACAAACCATACTGATGCCATGATGGATTGAGTGTCTTTAATGCACCTCTGACAGGGCGGCCCTTGTGGTGGAGCAGATGGAGATGTTGTAGCGATTAACTCATCCATTCGATGATCTTTATACAGATTTTTTGCCTCTGAATCATGACTAATTTTTGAGCTCTGTTTTACAGCTCAGCTGTAGCCAGTATCGGAAAGATGAGAGTAGAGTCCTTCGTCACAGCTTCTTTTAATTAATTGTTTGACTTGCCGGCTGATTGAGGAGAGCTGTTTAAGCCCTGGCAAGCATGGGCTTAAACATGTATATCTTCTGTCTTGTGAGATGTTGGCTGTTTCAGGGTTTTGCTAGCCTTGTAATCCAGCCCCTCCAACTGCATTTCGTACAGAGGGTCTGGCTGTGCAGTATTGAGAAACGATTGCTTTCTGCAGGTGTAGACTCTGCTGAAGTGTAAAACGACTGGATCTGCCTTTACCCAGTTGCTAATGTCTGGCCGTGACGTATGCAGTTAGCCTGGCTATAAGCTTGCCTATGCACTTCAATTCAAATGTAGCGGACAAAGTCAATGTCATCACTCACAAACACTTCCTCTGTTCACCGATTGGTTTGGGAAAGAGTCAACCATGTTAATGGCAGCAAACCCAGACTACCCCTGTAAGGAGAGAATAATCGAGCAGACGTTTGTAAGCAAACATATATAGGGTTGTAAGGGTTTTGTTGATTAGGGTTTAGTTTCCTTTTTGTTCTTGTGTGCAATTGATGTTCTGCTGTTTGCTGCTGACGGTTCTGTTGTGAGACCTTGTCTCTCTTTCACATGCCAAGGCACAGAAGGGAAGAGCAGCATTACCTCCCAAAGCCAGATATGATACAGCAAACATCAGTAACAACAAATGACTGATGATTGATTGCTTAAATTTAGTTACATTTCCAGTTAACAGATGTTTTTATTCAAAGTTGTATGAAATAAGAATCAGGAGAGTCATTAAACCAGAATTGGGGTGGATTTGGAGAACAAAATGAGTTTTTAAAGCAGTGGCAAGTGTTGATTGGTTAAAGCAGCTTAAATAATGGCACACTGAATGATTTCGTCCAATAGCTAAAGTTGAGCAGTCAGCTGACAGGGTCAGCTGAGCCTTCTGCCACATAACAAGCGTGACTTTACAGCCTGCTGGAACTAATGCTACACTCTGTTTCCTCCATCTTGGATTCCAGACATAGGATATATATCTCACCTGACGTCTCATTCCAATTTGTGTTATATGTTTTCGTCAGGATAAATGGAAATGTTTTGGTAATCAATAAAACAGACTAACACTGTAGCAATGGCAAAGTCACGTTTTCATATCTAATTACACTTGCTTGGATTTTCTGCCCAGTGCCTGAAAGTGGTGTCTAAAGGCCTTCTCACACCAGCGTGGAGTTGTCTTCCGCAACTGTAAAAAAAGACTCATGGATTATGCTGGTGCTGACAAACAAGACCTGAATCAGAATCAGGTTTTCAGTTTGATGGTGATATGCAGGCTGTACTTAAGAGCTGTGGAAATTCAGGACATTGAGCTTCAGAAACAAAGTACATTGGATTTGTGTGTACGCTGGTGTGCAGAGGCCTGACAGAGCGAAATGAAGACGCTCCAGATGTAGCTAAAGATGAGTGTAACTGCTGTGGTGGGCACTGTAAGTGGAGAGATGTGACAACCAAACAATCCTCTCTCTTTCTTTCTGTCTCACTCCCCCTCTCTGTCTCTCTCTGTCTTTCTTTCTCATCCTCTTTTGTCCTCTCTCTCTCTCTCTCTCTCTCTCTCTCTCTCTCTCTCTCTCTGCCTCTTATCTTTTCTCTTTCACTCCTCTTTCTCTGCCCAGGTACAGAACAGCAAACCAGAGAAGAAACCTGGAACTCCCCCACCAGTTCCTGCCCAGGCCCCCCCCTCACCAACCCCACGGCCCCTCACGCCGCCTCCTGCCAACAGCGTAGTGGTCGCCCCACCTCCCATTTCCATAAACATTCCACGCTTCTATTTCCCCAAAGGACTGCCCAACTGCTCCGCCAACTATGACGAGGCCATTGCCAAGATTGAGAGTGCCTTCACCGAGTTCGAAGAGGAGAAAGCGGACATTTATGAGATGGGGAAGATCGCAAAGGTATGTGTTTGGGAAATCACACCCACTCTGTCATACCCTGTGATGCACTCTGTTTTCAGCATGTCTACATGTCAGGGAGAAGAAGGACTTTCTTACCTAATTCTTACTTACGTTAAGTATCACTTGCTTACTTACTGTTATCATGTCCTGTTGTCAGGTGAGAATAGTGAACCTAGAATAGAATGGACCAAGTCCTACCATATTCGGATAATTGTTTTGATATGCTGTCTTGGCCATAAGCAAAAACAGGGAATCAACCACAGAAAAGCTAACTGAAAATGGAGCTCTTATTATGTACCTGTTGTGCACAGCACACTATTGTCAATGTAGACAACCAGGCATGTTGGGATAATAAATTGATAAAATAATAAAGGGATAATAAATTGCACATTACCATTAAACATCACAACAGGTGTGCTAGATGAAACAGTCTCCATTTTGGTCTGACTTTAATGCCATCTTGATATCCACCCCATCTGATAGTTATAAGTTCTCCTGACCAATCCCCCCTGTACTTTCTGCAGGCTTGTGGTTGTCCTCTATACTGGAAAGCACCAATGTTCAACAGCGCTGGTGGGGAGAGGACAGGCTTTGTCTCAGTTCATTCTTTCATCGCAATGTGGAGAAAGTAAGTTACCATCATCCATACAGTATATAAACAGAGACGTAACAACATTTACACACACACACACACACACACACACACACACACACACACACACACACACACACACACACACAACACACACAAGGTACAAAATTCGCTTGAAGTCATCACAAACCTTGTCAAAATATTTTTGTTTACAGGTCATTGCACAGCTGCCATGATGATTCCTCCAGGTTTATTTACTTGTTAGCCAAACCAGGCTGTAGCTACCTGGAGCAGGAGGACTTCATCCCATTATTACAAGTAAGATCTTCACATCCTCCTCTGGAGTCTTCTCTTTGCAGGGTTGTAGTCAGCAACATATCTAGAGTATTTGTAATTGGCAAAGGAGTAAACACCACCATTGCTTCCTAAGTACTAAGAGTGCATAAATCAAACTTTGTGTTAGTTTGGTCAGGCAAGTGAATGTTAAATACAGTAGCATGGTACATCTTACTTACACCATTCAGTCAGCCATATGAAATCATGCTCCTTTGAGAGTTTTTTATACACTGAACTGAACAATGTTTTATTTATTTTTTTAAATGTACCTCCAGGTGTGTCAAGAGGTACATTGATTTCCCATGAGTCTGTCCTGAACACCTCCGAAATGCTTTTATCTGTCTTTCAGGATATTGTGGACACCCACCCAGGGCTGACCTTTTTAAAAGATGCACCTGAATTCCATTCTCGGTACATTACAACAGTAAGTGTCAAGCAGATTCTTTATACAAGACCCTGTCAAAGCATGAGTCTAGCTACTGGGCATTAGCCCTCACACAAACTTAGATACATTTCTATAAATGGTAATGCTATTCTTATAATGACCTAAAGACTTTAAAACAATTCCAAGCACCTGCAAGTGGAGGCATGGAACCTACTGTCAGGCAGCAGAACAGCCTTTATTTGATCGTCTAACAGTAATAATACCTCTTGATATACGGCTCTTTCAAATACTGATGAACGATCCATTGACTTTAAATAGGCCACTCCAATGTTCGGGGGTCAAATATTTTTGTATAATGACCACTGCAGAAGTAAAATAACCGCTGCCAATGGCAACTGGTTTTGTGCTTCTCACTCCGCAAGTAGTCCGTTCACCCATCGTAATGGAAGCTGCAATGAGTTATTTAGCAGCTGGACATGTTGCTATGTAACACATTTTATTTCCTCGATTAACTATTTTTAGCAGCGGAGGCCATGAAGCGGCAAAATAATATTTAAAATATGACGTTGTTAGTGTGTCTAACTCTCTATTATTATTTTTTGGCAAGTAGCTGTATAATAAGTGGGATAATGTTCAGCAAGGTGGTCATTATTTTGGAATAAGCCCCTTCAGGGTCATTCAAGACTCTGCTTTGCATTGGGGTCCTGCTTCACTCTGTCGGGGCTTATTCCATGAGACTGACCGCCTCGCAGAACTTTATCCCTTACATATTACATGCCTGTTATTACACGTTTGATATTTGAGTGTGCAAAAGACACTCACTGTGAAACTGACACTACTATGTGCATAATGTTTCTGCACATTGTTGCTATTGGGCATTAGATTAATGGTGATCCACTGTTTGGATGGCAGCAGTATGTCCAAAATGTGCTTTTTTATTTAAGCAAAGAAGTCCCAATTCTTAAAAAATCTTGTTAAAAATAGCCAAGGTAAAACCCTTTCATGGAACCTTTTCAACTTCTTTTACTTAACTAAAATATAACTTATTTTTCTGGAATTGTAGAATAGGCTATGGTTGTGTGTAATTACGAGAGCAATCTAAAAAAAAAAACTTTTTAAAGCACTGTTGACTAGTTCTCATGAGGAAGAGAATCAAATGATGATCTATTTTCAACGTCAAATCCAGTGACACCACAACACCTCAAAAAGCCATTTGGCAATATTTGTTTGTTTTTATTATATGCTTGCTGACTCCCAGCAGTGTAGCGTTTCATATTGTGAAAACCGTGGCTGTGCCGAGTCAGGGAATTTTTAGATTTCAGGTTACTATTTAATCATGTGTAATTGCACACAGTGCAGTGTGCCGAATCTGTTCTGGGCACGTAGCAGTAGAGCACCCACACGCTGGGACTTGAACAGGTCCATTCTTGTCCGTCCGTCTCTCTGTCTGCCTGCCTGTCTGCCTGGCTGCCTGTCTGTCTGTCTGTCTGTCTGTCTCACTTGAGGGGCAGCTGCAACATGTGCAAGGGGCAGGGAGAGTAAGAGGAGGGGAGGGCAGGGGGGTGTGTCCAGGCTGAAAGTGAATGGCGTCAGCTTGCCCTGACATCACGGAAACACTGATACCACCATAGGGCCTGCCGCCCTCTGGGCCCCGCGCACACGCCCTTATTTAGTCGCTTCCTCTCCCCGAGCATCACTTACACCCCTGACAGGGCCCCCCGGTGCCCCCTCCAAAGGGGAGCTGAAGGTCTACCAGGAAACGCAGGCTAATCTGCCCCAGCTCTGTGAAACTGGACCCTGGGGGCTATTGTCATCACGCCACCCCCCAGAGGTCCAGGCCTGAGCTCAAATCAGCATGGAGACTAAACAGGTTGCACAAGATGGGCCACATGCACGCAGAGAAACTAGTCTAATCCAAACTGATTTTCTTGAATGAAGGTTCACCTTATGCTTAAAAGCCCTGGTGGTTTGCTCAAAGGGTCAAGGCACTAATGCTTTATGTGTGTTCATTATTACAATGCATTTGTTTGGTCCCAGATTTGTGAAGGAACCTAATTTGAATAACTCTAATGTAAAACTAATATGCCACATGCTCAAATTTGTGTGTATGTTATAAGTTTATATATTTGTATGTTTGTCCAGCAATAGCAATCCAGTTTGGTGAATGTGTTTGTCATGCTGGACTTTGTCTATCATATGAATTACGGTCCAATGTCACCGATGTTTGTTAGTGAAGATTTGAAATCACTTCATATCTTGCTTTTGAGGAGTTGAACAAGTTGTAAAAGATAATCACCTTTGTAGCCATAGAGAACCATAAAGACAACTGCGAAAGGGACATTGGTTGACTGCCTCTGGCCTTAGTAACAGCACAGAACTTGTGCATAACTACCTTGTGTTTATTTCTGTGTGTGTGTGTGTGTGTGTGTCCGTGCGTGCGTGTATGTGTGTGTTTCAGGTGATTCAGCGAATATTCTACACAGTGAACCGCTCCTGGACGGGTCGGATCACCATGACTGAGCTGAGGAGGAGTAACTTCCTGCAGGTGAGCCAGGATCAGCCCATGCATCTCACCTCTTCTCTGCCCCACCGTAAACTCATCACGCATATCAATGTCATTGGGAACACTTCCAGCATCTCCCTGATGAACTGATTTTGTCAGTTACATTAGTTGCTTTTTTATGCCTTGCTTCCTAATTAATCCACTATTATCAATTGAATTTAAGCTTCACTCAAATGCCTTATTTTGATATTAATACATGATTAGCCTAGAGATGAAAATGTTCAGAAATGCCTTAAGTGATTTGTGATCTTCTCTGTTGTTAGACTCTTGCCCTCTTGGAAGAGGAGGATGACATCAACCAGATCACAGACTACTTCTCCTACGAACACTTCTACGTCATCTACTGTAAATTCTGGGAGTTGGATACTGACCATGACCTCTTCATTGACCCCAAGGACTTGGCCAGATACAATGATCATGGTAAGTCAAAAAGAAGCCACATGCTTCTTTCAAGTTTCAAAAGCTTTGCCAACATGGAGTATACATGCAGTCATCTGAAGCTTTCCTAACAACATGTGTGTTGTTCCTCTCCCCCCAGCTTCATCAAACAGAATTATTGAGCGCCTCTTCTCTGGAGCTGTCACAAGGTGAGAGTTCACCCATTCCTTTGAGAAGTCAGCACAATTCATAGATATCTGACTAACCTTAGATTTGCGAATCACAAGCATGATTAGTCCTTTCCTGGTGACCTTCCTTGATTAGTGATGAGTCTTTCCCTAAGCCCCATAGCTATGCCGTATTTGGATGTTCACAGTAAATCACCTAACGCTGTTATATTTCCCGTTTCCTCAGAGGGAACTCTGTGCAGCGGGAAGGCCGGATGAGCTATGCTGAGTTTGTGTGGTTCCTCATCTCGGAGGAAGACAAGAAAAACCCAACCAGGTAAATGACGCATTGTGCCTGACCTCTTTTTTTTCTACTGTTTGATCCAGGAAGTTCAATTTCTTTCTCTCACTTTTCTCATTTATTCAAAAGAAACCACACTACACACTACAACCACGATCACTCTTCTCAACCAGGTCATAGTCCTATACAAGCATTGCAAATTATAAAAAAACAACAAGTAAGAGGTTAATTTTTGCATTTAGATAGCACTATTAAAGACAGACAGCGGGGAACCATAAAATAGAGCAGGACTGAGGAAATTTAAAATGTGTGTTTTTCCCTTGTGTGTGATTTCCCATGTGCCTCTATGTTATGTCATATTATCCTGTGCTCTGTGTCCTGTGCAGTGTGGAGTACTGGTTCCGCTGCATGGATGTGGATGGAGATGGTGTGCTGTCCATGTACGAGCTGGAGTACTTCTACGAGGAGCAGTGCGAGCGCATGGAGGGCATGGGCATCGAGCCCCTCCCTTTCCACGACCTCCTCTGCCAGATGCTTGATCTGGTCAAACCAGAGTGCCAAGGTTAGGGTCTTTCTTTCTTTCTTTCTTTCTTTCTTTCTTTCTTTCCTTCCTTCTTTCTTTCTTTCTTTTTTCCTTTTTTTCTTTTTTTTTCTTTCTTTCTTTCTTTCTTTTTTTCTTTCTTTCTTTCTTTCATGTTCTGGTGTCTCCCTCTTTTCTGATTACAATATGTTTGCGTTTGATCACAGGTAAAATAACATTACGTGACCTGAAGCGCTGCAGGATGGCACACATATTCTTCGACACTTTCTTCAACCTTGAGAAGTATCTGGACCATGAGCAGAGAGATCCATTTGCAGTGCAAAAGGTGAGAGAGCTATTAAGCCAGACATCCACAAACACAACATTTAGTTCCATAATGATTCATTTACTCATCCATTCATTGATTCATTCATTGATTCATTCATTCATTGATTCATTCATTCATTCATTCATTCATTTATTCACTCACTTGTTCTTTTGTGGTATTTCCTATGCCATAGTTTGTTTAGTGTTTGTTTCATTCAGCCATTTAGAAATGTTTTGACATTGTGTGTTCTGTGTGCATCTTAGGATCTGGATAGTGACAGTCCAGAGCCGTCAGACTGGGACAAGTATGCTGCTGAGGAGTATGAAATCCTGGTGGCGGAGGAGACAGCCAATGAGCAGCTCCAAGAGGGGTGAGCGAAAAGCAACGAAACAACCAACCAATCATAGCAAACCTTGTGCTGCAAACTAATCAATGTCCAGTAATACCAGCAACTACTACATCTAGTAGTATGTTAATTGTTCTGAGTAAAACACCCAAAACTTGTGTAAAATGTCAAATTGGCCCCCACAATATACATGTGAGGTTGACAATGGAAAAAGGGTGGGTGTAAAGACCCAGATGCAGATATAAAAACGTAAGCGACACGTCCTAAAAAAGGGGTTTTATAAGTGAAACGCTCAGGCCTGTTTCTCTGTTGGATGACCTCAGTGGTAGGGACAGCTGTTACTACTGCCTGGTGTCAGGGGAGAAACCACTGTGAGGGTTTTTTTCCACACATTATGTGGAAATGTGATAAAGAACAAATACAGAGGTGTAGTGATATACTGCCAGTGAACTCCTGTTCCCATATTCTCTCTTTCCCTCTTTGTTTTCCCTTTAGGTCGTTTGAGGATGACTATGAATCTGATGAGCTCACAGTCCCTTCAGAAATTGGGAATAAAATGGACAAGCTGGTCATATCTGACCTCTCCGCATGAGCCTTGGAGCATCTCAGCTTGCACTTTGTGCTCTCATCTGCAGGAGCAACACAAATAATATGTATAGAGAAAGAGAGAGAGCGAGAGAGGGAGGGAGACAGAGAGAGATAGGAGGGAGGGAGCTTCTCAGTCTGCGCCCTCTCTACTACTGAAAGGGAATACTGCCTTTTTCTGCATTAAGAAATGAACTGTTTTCTGTATACATGTATGTACAACTGTGTATGTGTGTGTATGTGTGTGTGTCAGAGAGGCAGAGAGAGAGAGAGAGCTGTGTGTGTGTGTGTGCGTTTGTGTGCGTACAGGGGTTCAGTAGAGCTGATTTCTAAACCAAAAGGCTTCTTTTATGTGCAATATGTCTTAACATGTAGGGTGAATCACATTTTCCACCTCTCTGGTGAAACGGTCATTTTCTGAGCCCCAAACTCCAAACTGCCGGCAGATGTCATCCATCCATTTCAAGACTGTTCTTTTTTTGATGGGAAAATGAATATAAACTGGGCTTTGAAGTATGAGGACTTCAGCTGCCACATGTTACCAAGGGAGACAAACGAAGATGGAGATACTTTTGTTTGTTTTGTCTCGTGCCCAATGTTGCTGCAACAAAGCCTGACTCTCAAAGTAACTTACAAATCTGTATCTATTGTTTCCTAAACTAAGTTCTTTTCAGCATTCAGTTTCAAATGGTGTAGCTTAGGTTATACTGAAAGACTGTGATTTTATTTCTTTGCGTTTGTTTGTTTTCTATGTCAAGTTGGAAATGTCTCTATTGTTCAATGAAAATGACAGATGGTGAGACACAGTTCCCCCCAGTGGTAAAAAGTGATACTGCACAGAGACAGGACATGGATTACATTGGCAATGGGTTGCGAGGTCATAGAGTTGTTTTGACTTACAGTGCTTATGGGAGAAGGCTTGTGAGGAGCAAGGCTAAACATTTCCACATGCAACAGTATATTGGTTTTTATATACAGTTTATCTGTACCAAGCGTACATTTTCACATGTAAAATGAGGGCTTAGTCTGACAGTGAAAAATATTTACTGTTCTGTTACTAACTCTCTCAGCCATGTTGAGTTCAAGCTTACTAGTGCTAGTATTGCTGTCAACCATAAGCTCAGCCAAGCATTTTTATTAAATATAAAAAAAGGCTGTCTATGAGGTAAAGTGGGATGAGAGGGACTTCGAATGCAATATTAATTGTGTTTAATTCAAAATTGTCCTGCTGGATAAATAACCACATAAACTGAGAAAAATATTTCTAAGGTGGTTGTTCCTTACTGTGCGTAGTTCCCAAGTGTGGTTCCCATGGTCACACAGTCACATTGTTGTCACATGACTATTGAAGCATGACCAGGCTTAAAGCTTCAGGTGTCAGTGGCATGAACAAAGGTCATCTCATCACTTTCTCTCAGATGTGCCCTTGCTGCATTGGGGTCGGTCATCTCCATGGGTGGTAGTTACCTGTAACGGTGCGACAGTCAAGTTGCACTTCACCGTCAGACCTGAGGACGGTTCCTGCTTGCTCACCATAGCCCTGATGATTCCCCAAAGCTCAAGGAGGATGCTCAGGCTGTCAGACTTGAACTGCCAGCATCTGATCTTGCGCCATTACCTTACCAGAGGTTTCAGTCCGTGCCCCATGACCTGCTCACCTCTTCTGAGTGTCTGTGGATGGCAGATGTTGTTCCCTTCAGTCTTGTACTCAAAGACAGACAGCACATTCTCTCTGTGTGCTGTTCCCAATGGACTTTTTCAGTGTGCACAGTGATGTGTGTTTTTGTAATTAGTGTAATATATTCATATATGCAAAGTGCATAGTTTTGCAAGCCATTGTCATGTGTGACAGCTAGCTGCCTGTGTACTGTAGTTGAATTATTTTTTGACCCTATAATAGGACATTTATTTTATATAGCCTCTGTAAATGTCTATTTTATTTTGTTTTGTTTTGTTTTTCCCATGTGATCAACTCTGCCACTGAGTGGCAAAGAAATTTTAAATTATGACATGTCTGTGATTGCCAGTGTTATATTATGTGCAGTAAGCTGAATCTGTGTTTAAATGTTGTTACTTTGTTTTTTTTTTTTTTTTTTTTGAGGGAATTTTGTATAAATTCATTATAAGGTGACAATCAACTGGATACAATGATGTCTTTGCAATGTGTTTGTAGCCCTCTTTTGTAGTCTGCAAAGCTGTCAGAGCAATAAAAAACTGCTGTACCAATCAGGCTGATCAGAACAACAAAAACACTGCCAAAATCAAGACTTGAAATTAAAGTTGGACAACATAGTTACATTTATTACTCACATAGGCACCTCTATGCAAAATATCACCCTCTGTATAAATGCTTTGCAGCTATAGAATCTGTTTTGAGCAGCATCCCCTTTTTTGAGTGTAGTCTTTTCTTTTTGAGTTTTTTTATCTTTTCCACTTGTACTATTTTTCTTGCATCTGTTTGTCTGTCATGCCTGCATATGGTGAGGAGTGACGAGTAACTGCCCTTCTTGAAGTGCGCTAATGAATCAGCTCTTATATCTTAGCATGAGTTTCTTTTTTTCTTTATTTCTTTCCTTTCTTCCCTTTGTTTGTTCCCCTTTCAAATTTATTAAATTAAATAAAAATATATAAGAACAATTTATGTGTGGATTTACATGTTTTAAGATAAATAAATAACGATTATTCATTTTTATTCTTAATATTATTGTTTTGAAATTCCTTTTGATTCTTGGTCCCAGAAAAGCCAAACAGTATGCATTCATTTCATGTGAGTTTTGTTGGGAACACTCCTGAGTGCTGTCTCAGGTCATAGATGTCTGTGCTGAGTGTGAAGAGTGTGTGTAAGTGTGTGTGTTTGTGGGGCTAATGGGAGCAAAATGTAGGTCAGTAGTCCCTAGGCCAGGACCCGGACCCCTGGCGGTCCTCAAGAGTGTGTGGCTGTGAGGGTGTCTGCTCAGTGACCCTCGGTCAGCCTTTGCTGAGCTGCCCATTTATTAGAAAAGCCCCCTTGAGGTGTTTCACTGCAGCACACACCTATGTGTCAGCAAACAGAGACAGAGGGGTGTGTGTGTGTGTGTGTATGTGTGTGTGTGTGTGTGTGTGTGTGTGTGTGTGTAGACATGTGTTTCTGTGTGTCAGAGCATGTGTAATGGCAACGGTTGCTTTGGAGCTGCTTCATAGCAGTCCCTTTCATTGCCAGTGCCAGTCTGTCCAAAGATCATCTCTGCAATGGTTGGTGCGCTCTGCCGAGTGAGTGGATGCCAGCTAGGCTTAGGCATCACGAGTGTGGTGTCTGGCATACTGGCCTTCTTTCCAGTGGGCACCTACAAACCCTGGTATCTCAGCTGGAGCACCAGGATTGGTGCCCCTATCTGGGTAGGACTTTTGGTAGGTACAATCATCATTTACTCACTGCGGTAGTGCAGCCACCCCAGCGTTAAAAAAAGTTAATGTGGTTTGTTCATAAGGATTACTGTTTCTCAGTGACTTTACTGGCTTTACAACAGAAAAAGTAACATAAATATATATTTTCACAGGCAACAGTGGCTGGGGCATGCACAATAATAGCTTGCAGAAATCAAACCCAAAAATCAATGGTAAATATTAGATTTTAATGTGTTTTTCACTACACCCTTGTTTTGATGTGATTACAGTAAATCATGTTTTTAACTATTATGACACACAGTGTTTATTTTGAAACCACATTGGTACAGCAGTAGTATGTTTTTTTAATATCATTATGAAACATCCTCTGAGGCATATAACCTATGCACTATAGCTAATTTTAGCACCTGGCTAAGTTTAGCCCATTTTGAAACAATGCTGCACTGGCCAGCAAAAATAAATGAGAAGGAAAAGCATGGAAAACTAAAGAGAAAAACCTGCCCTTCATTTTGTTGGCCAGTCACAGGCTCTATAAATACTTGGAAATAATTTTCTCTCACCCACAGAAACATATCCCTACAATAGAATAATAGGGTGACAGGGAACTGGTGACATTCCAACCTGGCAGAGGCAGATTGAGTTGAGATCCAGACACACGGCAGAGCACTGCACATCAGCTCAGTCTGTCGTGTTACGTAAATCGCAAATTGAATAAAAACACCCCTCATGCCCATCAAAACATTGCGCAATATGGCAGGCTATGCAAGACAATAATTATAGTGCAAAAAGTGGTTGATAGCAATTAACCATAATTGTTGAGACAAGCGACGTGGTGCCACATGAGCCTGGGATGAAAATATCACATCATCACCAGAGCAGAACAAATCTATAGCCCTTCTTTTTTGTTGCCTTGTTTGTTTTTGTTTTTTTAGGAGTGTGTTTATCATTATAAAGATAAAAACATGTACAGTGTTTTTCTTATCTAGTGGGAGTTGAGCTACACCTTCAGCATTCTGTGTGGTATCACTGCTCCACTGCAGTTTGCCATTGCAGTAGCCTCCATAGTGCTTGGACCCTACTGCTACTACACCTTCCAAGGCGCGGTCGGCACTGGATACCTGGGCCATGCAGTTCAGCTGCCCTACCCTTACCTAGGCTTCTCTGGTCGGTGTCTGGACCCCAGCCAGTTAGA
Source organism: Coilia nasus (assembly GCA_027475355.1). NCBI lineage: Eukaryota > Metazoa > Chordata > Actinopteri > Clupeiformes > Engraulidae > Coilia > Coilia nasus. Next base: position 24,164,058 of record CM050221.1, read on the forward strand.
GTGGTACCATCTTGTCCTGAACAGCACAGACATCCTAACAAGCCTCGCCATGTTCACTATCTCTCTCGTCATCATAGTCATCCTCACTCACAGAGTGCTACGCACTGGAACCGTTAATGTGAGTTGGCTTGCGTTGTGTGTGCCTGTGTGTGTGTGTGTGTGTGTCTGTGTGTGTGTTGGGGGGTGGGGGTGGGGGTGTTGGTGGTGGATGAAGGGGTGGATGTGTGTTGTGTGTATCATGTGTATCATGTGTTATGTGTCAGCTGATATGCACAAGCAGAAAAGTAATGGATTTCATGCTCTGATGTGAGTTTGACAATTGTAGCACAAACAATGTTATGGTGAAAACTGGGCCTGCATTTTGTGATGTTAAGGGCTAAAATGATTTTGTGAATGCATTCCTGTTGTCACCCCTTCTTCCCATCTCTGTTTTACACAGCGATCGAGGCATGGACGCTAGCCAGACAGAGCCTGGCATGGCTGGAAGACCATTTTCTAACATTAAATTGACAAGAATCTCTTGCACTTGATCTCCAGTTAAAATATCAAAAGGTTGAAATTATGCCATTTTATTCTCCAGCATACATGGAATGATCTCCACCCCCAGCGAAAATTCTTTGATGCTGGTTGGAGAAGAGATCTCATCTCACAAACTTGGACCAAAAACACAAAGATGAACTCCACATTTGCCATCTTCTAACAAGGTTGAGTTATGAGAATCACACAAGGCTATTGGGCGGCAGGGGGAAATGGTGAGCTATGGGGTATAGCAAATGCATCTTATCAAATTCAAAGCAACAGGCTGTTTCCCATAATGCAATGTGGAGGAGCACAGGGGAGAAAACACTATTACAAAACAACCGTCTCAAAGTGATTGTGGACCTCGGGGCAGGATCTCAAGCGAAACATCGGTAGAGGCAGGCCACAGAGGAGTGAAACTCCACTTTCTTTACTCCTCTCTCAAGCAGCCTAGAAGTTTGTTATTTTGTTTTTGTCATGCTCCGGAGAGCATTCCAGACCAAAAAAAATGTCTATGAATTTTGTTCTTTTTTGAGTCTTTTTTTTTTTTTTTTTTTTTTAAAGACGTCTGTATGGAAGAAGAATATATTTCCTGAGGACTTATTCAATGTCGGCCACAGCAACGTCCTTGACTGCGGTGAAAAAAAAAAAAGCCGTATATCGTCCAATCAATACACACAGAAATATGTGTGTGTCATGATTTAATGTTCTTTTCCATCCATTTCTACCTCGACAGACACCGAGGGATCACTCTCTTTGGCACAGTGGCTGAGTGCAAACACATGCTGCCGTCTAACTGTCTGTGTGTACATGTCAAAATCAAATGGAAAATACAAAAGCCAAGATCCGGGGCTCAGAACCTGGAAATATCATTGCATGTTTGTTTTTCTCCCCTTGACTGACAAAAGCTCTCCCATTTCCAGCTCAAGCAGTAGTGCTGAATGAGGTTGGAGGGGTTTGTCAACCTTGCTGTCAACATATGAACACTCACTAAAGCCTAGAATCAACAGGAATGCATAAAAATATTCATCGATTCTAAGAGAGGAAAGGTAGGGGGCAGAGGGTATAGTGTGAGGACACCATATGGATGATGTTTTTCAAAATTTACATGTGTGCCTTTACAACAGTAAGTTAAGGGGGAGACCAGAACACATTAATCAAGAACAAGATCAAATCACATTAATTAAGGCAGTCTTGCTCTCCATTCTCTCTCTCTCCCTCTCTCTCTTTCTCTCTCTATCTTTCTCTTTCTCTATCTCTCTCTCTCTCTATCTGTATCTCTCTCTCTCACACACACACACAAACACACACACACACACACACACACATACACACACACCCACGTGTATGTATGTACACCCTTACACACACACACATCCACACCAATGAATAAGACCATTGCAGGGGTGACTAGAGGGAAAGTCTATCAACTGATGTGATTCACAACCCAGAATTACATAATTACTCTATGACATTAACATTATTTTGGTGCTCTTTTGAATGCATAGTTTAAGTTGTCTGTACTAACACAGGCCTCTCTGCAGTGCATCATCACTGTGTGTAATTAAAGGCTATTGCAGTGTGGTTGCTCCACACACCGGACTGAGGGCTAGCCAGCTGTTGTGATGCTACGTTCTGATGAGGAGGCAGAATGTAGAGAACCCACACAACACACACACACAAACACACACACACACACACACACACACACACACACACACACACACACACACACACACACACACACACACACACACACACACTCATACTCTCTCACACACACACGCATGCACACATCACGTGATACACACAACTCACAGTACTCTATGAGTGAGGATGACTGTAATAAAGAGAGAGATAGTGAACATGGCCAGGCTACACTAGTACACACTAGTACTGTTCAGGACTAGATGGTACCACTCTAACTGGCTGGGGTCCAGACACCGACCAGAGAAGCGAAGTAGATGAGCTCTGCAGGTGCAAGCTGTGTTGGTGGTGTTTGTGTGTCTCTCTCTCTCTCTCTCTCTCTCTCTCTGCTCAAATGCATGCACACATGCCTTTGATTGGGTGATGTGATTAATTATTATCAAGGTTAATGAGTAATTTATTAAGCAACACTACATTGACAGTGTTGTCTGTTCACAACCGGCACTCCTTCAGTATGACTGCCTATGACAGCTATACAGCTATACAGCTATACACGGTTTTGTCTTTGGCACAGATACAGCATCAGAAGCCAAGCGGGTTCAGACAAGGTAAACCACGCAGTTCTCTTTCACCAGCGGGACAATTAAAATACTGCAGGGAATGTTTGAAGCTATTGCTGTAAGATGTATAATCCACTCTACAGAAATCATTATGTCATCCACCTGGAGGGCCGGTTAAAAGAAATGGCCCTGGTTAAGTATAAAGTGTGATCTAACACTCCTGACAATTAGGAGAGTCATTTTCCAGTGTGAAATCAAATTAGTATTAGAAGCACCATGACATAGGCACCCATCCAGGAAAAAGAGCTTGGACAGGGGCCCTCAATGGGCCCATCTCCCAACAGAAAGAAATGTCCAGAAAAAAAAGATAAACCCCTGTTATATAAGGCAAATTTTAGCATTTAGAATCAGCACTGGGGAGTCCTTTCAGAGACCATGTGTGTTATAACAGTGAGATTAACAACACATGTTCAACTTAAACACAATATGCCTTAACAAATCCTTAGATTACAGACCAAAGCAGTCATATTCATAAGCCAAACACAAAGTTTCAGTTTCTAACACTTCTGAAATATGTCACATTTGCAGTGGTAGTAGAATGGGTCTAAAACGAGAGATATTGTCTGAGAAACTGCTTTCAGTCTGCTACCCAGATCTTTGTGAAACATGGTCATATTATTATATTATTATTATATGTTTTGGTTCCAACTGCCATTGCTTGGATAATTCTTTACCTGGGCGATTAGGTGTGTAGTAATTGGACATTAGGAGTCTTCTCAGTCATATCTCACTGTCACCAGTGCACACTATTAACACATTTCAAAATATGTCCTGCTGGTGGCAGTAGCAGCAGCAACTGGCAATAACCGCACACTGCTATCGAGTGAAATTTAGGACAAGGGGTATTGGATACCTTAAAAGAAGAATCTCTCCCACATTTAATGAATATGGAAATACTACCAAAACTGTTCATTTTGAGGGATTTATATGTGTAATATTTAATTTTATTATTATGTAATGATTTAATTACATCATATATTTATAGAATAAACGTTTATAACCAGTAAACCTAAGTTATCAGCTTAGTCAGTTTGGTTACATTTACTAACACAATAAATAAGGATATATCTATATTTGCAAATGTCAATGACCACTTAGTACTGTAATCTAAAGAATGGCCCTTTTTGTCTTTCTGAAAGGCTACTGTGTTCAGAATCTTCATGGTGATAAACATTCAAGTTGCTTTATGTGGCGTTTTTAATAAATAAATGCAACAACACGTTGACGAGTCCTATCACACTGCAACGTGTACGTGGGTAAATGCACTACTAATAATGTACTACTGTTACAAATACAAGTCATACCACTAACTGTTCAGAACTAAATCAGCGCACTAGTTATTAGCCCCGACCTTCGGTAACTTACATCGTACAATACGGTAAAAGTGGGCTGGAACTTCGTTCACATGTGTGCTGAGACATAATTGACATGGCGGAATCTCCCCCTGATTGCGCTGCGGTGGTCAGACTGACTGCGGATTGCCTAACTTATATCTGGTGAAAAGTGGGGCTCTGGAGTTTGTGAAGACAGTTTTATTGCAGCAAGGTTAGTACCATTTACATGCTTTGTTTTGACAAATGTATAATATTCTTCCAGCAAACACGAGGACGCCTTTAACATTTTATCGCCCGAAGGTTTGAGACTTTTAAGTCTGGAGCGCGAGTTGCGCCGGGAGTCTGGGTTAGTTGGCCAGCAAGGAGGAAAAGGAAAACGGGGAATATTGAAGCAGTAACGGTAATTCTGTATAGAATTTAGGTGGCATAACGCGTTGATACAAAGTGAGAAATGTTTTTTTCTCTTATTGCAGTTGTTTATCTACGCTCAAGTGCTGAATTTAGGCTTTAAAGTTATGCAGAAGTAAATTTTACATCTCTAAAGAGAGGAAGGAGTTTGTGTTTGTTCGTGTTTTAGACGGAACATATGGACTTCTAAACATTATAACACCGTGTCGACTTTCTAGTTAAGAGGGAAAACGGCAACAGTACCCTTTTTAGCAACCGGTACAGTTCAGTGTTCTCTCGTGCTAAGTAAAATTTGCACAATATTCACACAACATTGGAGATGCTGTGATTCGCTGTGTTACTTTTAAGAAGGAATGCGCTTCATTACTAGACGCTTCCCCCAAATGTTTGGTGAAAGCAGAACCTTTCTGGTGTCCATTTTCGTTGAGCTGAATATTGATGTGAGTGATGTTTTCCCACATGCTGTTTGGATTGCACTGCAGGGATGAAACAGAGGTGGTATACTCCATCCTGCCCTAGCATTCCTGAAAGCCTTTTGGAACTCTCAGCTGGGACGATCAGCGTGTCTGTTTATAGATGAAAGGTTTCTTTTCAAACGCGAAATTGGACGTACATTTTTTAAATAATTTATTTGTTTAATGCCAGTGAGCCCAACGGAGCAAAACAAAACTTTACGGCAAAATCCTACTCACCTTTAAGCAAAGATTGTTCGTTGTCTAAAATGCAGGTACCACTGCGTTTAAAGAGAACTGTTATTGTGGAAAACCATCCAGGATACATAGGCCAGCATAGCGCTGACCTAACCATTTTTATTGCACGTGTGGTTTTTGCAATTAAATGGCTGGATTGAGGGGGCACTAGATAAAACAAAGCTTTGTCAGTGGGTTCCTGACGTGTGTGTGTGTGTGTATTGGGGAGGGGAATCTGATCCCAAATAAATGACGTTGGATTTACATTCCTATGCTAAAAGGCAGAAGGTCCTCGGCTTTGAGGGAAGTTAAGGTGTGCATGGAGGTTACAAAATGCTGCTGCTCAAAATGCAAAACCCATCTGAGAAATTTGGGAAAGCTGGTGACACCTATTAGTTGTTATGACCATGAACTACCGTGGTAATTAATTTATTATAAGGCAGTTTTGATGACTTGCGCAGTATTTATACGTAAATCATAATTATGAATACAAACCAAAATAGTTTTTTGGCAATAATTCAGTGTAGTAGTACTGTATATTTATGCACATTTTGCCTAAAGAGGTCTACCAAATACACATTTGTGTGGCTTTTCGTTGGGTACTGAAGTGATCAGAGTGTTGCATCAGTTGTATCATTTGCACATTGAGGCAGGATTCTGTACTCTGGCCAGTTGCCTTCGAACGAGGCACTGTGTGCAACACTGCACATTTCCTTGCACCCCCCTTCTGCATTCTTTGCTACATGCACTCAGTATGCACTGTGTGCCCATGGCCTGGCTGGTGCTGCTCTCCTTTGGGCCAACTTGCTGATTGGCCGTGGTTGACAAAGCATCGTCTTCCAAATGAGGTCATGAAGCTTGCACCTGGTACTCCAGACACTTTCTCCTAATGATGCAGACTCACCAACTGCCCTCTTCTGCCCTGACACATGTGCCACCTACGAGACTGATGTAGAAAATGGACACAGTGTCTGAGTGAGGGACATTTTGTAATGGTCGCTTTGACTGCTACCAGGGACAAGGGACGGCTTAAGTGAGAAATCTTCCAGAAGCCTTTTACAGTAAACCTCTTCTCTCCCTAGGTCATTATTCATGACAACTCTTGGGCTACTTAGGATGTTTAGATCTGTTTGGATCTGCAGTGGTTTTTAGAAGCTGACATAGGATCAGATTTTTATCAGGTGTTGCAGAGAATTAGTTCTTTGAAGTTGCCAATATTGTTCAGTTAGATTCTGACTTGCATGTGTGTTAGCCAATAGTTACACAACATCATAAGTCACAGTCATTTCCTCTTATGATGATTGTAATAATTGGAATGCTTGATTACTGTTGATAAATATAAATACAAAGTTATTAACTTGACATCTTGCTTGATTGGACACCCAAAACCAAATCATAGCAGAACATATGCTTAGTAAAACCGGATTATTCAGTGTCCCTACATATATCTTTAAAGCAGCTTAATTATGGCTGCTAGAAAAGTTGCATATGTTCTAAAAACATTCATGAAGGATAGCAAAATGAAAACTATCCCCAATGATTATTTATGTAATTGGAATGGTCTTCATAATTAGCGTATGTGGTCAGTCACGCAGCTGAAGTTGGCAAGTCAGGCCTTAAGTGAGGTCTTCACTGCTCAACAGTGACAACACAGCATCGTTGCGTCATGTCTCTCGCACATTACCAGGCTACTCTAATGCCAGCTGTTACAGCCCGAGGGTCCTTGCATCTTTTTGACAACCTGTCGAATGACCTCAAAGTCACAAGTTGATCACAGTAATTTTACAGTCATGCACCTTGCTGCTGACAAACACTCTCCACAAAGTTCAGTGACATCAAAGGGGGCCAGACAGACGTCTTTCTCACCACCATGGGCTCGGGCCTGCCCCTCCCTGCTCCCAAACGTGACACAGCCTTTCAGATGAAGGAGAAATGTCCAATCCGGGTGCAGTAAGAAATTGAGTTGTCTGCTGTAATATGGGCTTTTAGGTGTTCGATGGGGGATCTACAGCCTTAAGACTGCACGTTGCTTTTCTCTGACGCCTCCACCGCTGGATGGCTTTCGATGCATTATTCAAGCAGCCGGGGTGGCACGTACCTTCCGAAGCCGAGCGGAAAAACACTGAATGTTTGGTCAGGTGGCCGCGGGGTTTGCAGCCGTGCCGACATTAGCATGCACGGGCTGCTGGCGGCAGTTGCCACCCAGGCGATGGAAAGTTGCGATGGTCCTTCGCAGTGCCGTAATGGGCCTGTGTATGACCCTGCAGAGCACCGTTTTAGCGGTGCTGGGAGGCATTCATGTGCAACGAGTAAAGTCTCATGGCTGGAAGAAGCATTTATTTTTAAGCATTAAGGTTTTATTGCAGGCTAACACACACATACACGCGCGCGCGCATTCACACACACACACACACACACACACACACACACACACACACACACACACACACACACAAAGACACACACACAAAGAAACACACACACACACACACACACACACACACACACACACACACACACACACACACACACACACACACACACACACACACACACACACACACACACAAAGAAAGGCCAACTGAACCCCTATAAACTTGCTTGCTCCCCCTGAAGGCTTCAAAGTGCACTCATCACATTCCCCCACCACTTCCCCAGCACTGACCATTATTATGCCACTGTGCATACCTGGGCCATTGTAGCCACCACCACCCCCCTTGTTGCCACAGACTTCCTGTTTTTCTTTCCCCATCTTGCCTTTAAGCAAGCGCTCTGACAAAAGATCCCCTCCTCCTCACCCCCTTTCTCGGCTTGGTGTCCCCTCCCCCCCCACGCCCTTCTCCCCTGTCTCCCCCTCACCCAGTGTGTGAAATCTGGAGGCCTGATTGAGGATGAGGAATGTGACCTTTCACCCCTGCAGGCTACAGAGTGGGGGGAACTCTCACCACCACGATGTGTTTTAACATGTTGGAGTTTTTTTGGTCGACTCATATTATTGTTTAGGATTAGATGTGCCTTGTTCAATGGCCGTGTTTTGCATGTGCGAGGTTATTAAGATGGAGTAGACATAAAGGGCCGTGGGAAAGGCAAAGGTTTGCCCGGGATGTGGAAGCTTAGGAATGCCAACAGTTTGAATTTCACCTGCTAGGATAGCTCTCTTCCCAGCAACGCAGAGGTGGCTACAGTACATTATTTACTTTGCAGCATATCTCTGGAGCATCCATGCCTTTTACAGCACAATTCATGGAATTTGCTTGCGAGTGGTGTGGGAAACTGATTATGTACCAGATGGCTCAGTTACTGCAAGGGTCAGTTGATTTGTTGTTTTAATTTGCAGTTGTGTCCTTTCATCCTACTGTGGCTGACCAGGGCATTGTTCCTTCCAAATAGAAACCCTTCACCACTTCAAGCCTCGTGGGCTCTTAGGATAGTTTGCAGGAACTGCCTGCATGAGAGGAATGATACCCTGGACCCTGAGCAGGCTGATGCGCAAATGCAGGCGGGGTCGTAGTACCAGTGTGTGAGGTGTGAGCTGACATGCATCGCGGTCCCCAGCCTCTCCAGGGTGCCTGCAGGGTGGCGAGACAGAGAAAGGCTTGTGTTTTGGCGGGGACCCTTCTTTGCCTTTCCCCCAAATGACCCCAGAAGGAGGGCTGAAGCTCTGTTTAAAGGCTTTGTGTGCAGTGAGGAGGAAGTCGTTATGTTTGTTTAAACTGAGCTGCCCTCTTTGAGAGCGCCCAGCCATGTGGGACAATTTAGCGCGAATGAGCTAAGCCTGATAGGCCACGAGTCCCCCATCCCAACCCACCCAACACCACCCCACCCCACCCCACCCCAGGACCATGCCCCAGCCCCATGCCCTGCCGTAGTCTTTCTGCCCCACCTGAATGGCTGTGGTGCAGTTACCCATCCCTGGTTTACTGGAGGTAGGCAGCTGTGGAACGCTGATGTGCTTACACAGTTGTCAGCCTAGGTTAGACTAGGTTAGAGTTATTATATACACGTCTGGTATGTGTATGTACTTACAGGATGCCATGTTTGGTTGAGAAAGACAAAATAAAGGACCTTAAATATTTACTTGGGATGACTTTGGAATGCATTGTACATTTCATGGGTTAAGTAGCAACAGAACAAATGATTTTTCACCATACAGTACTTTTGTCATCAGTTGTGTCTATCATCTCATCGATTTTAACCATAATCTGTCAGTGGCATCTTCCTCCACACACCCAGTGGCTGGTATGGTGTCCATGGAAACAGCTAAATCGGCCTTATCTCCCGCCCTCTCTTTTAGGCAGAGCCTCTGCAAGCTCTGTATGTGTGTAGGGACAGTATGGTTTAATTCACTGTGGGAGAGTGTTGCAGGTTTACCTCATGGAGTATGTTTTGAAAGGGACTTGGAAAGAATGTTTTTTGCCATTCCCCTTCTTAGCCACGCACACAAACATACACACACACACACATAGAGTTGAATCACATCCAACTACTTAGTCTGCCATCTTAACTTTAAGTCAGAATTTGTAACCCCCAATGCTGTTGCTGGGAAGGGCTTGCCATGGGATTTTTGTCCATGCTCCATCAGGCCCATGTTGTCTCAGGCTGACTGCAGTGTCAAGAGCACAGCAAATCAGGGCTTTGAGGTAAGACTGGGGCTATTTTCTGCATCTCACACTGGTCCCCTAGTGAAGTGTAACTTATTTTTCCATGCACTGTTGCAAAATCACATCACTGAAGCTGTTCAAGTAGTCACTTGTAGTGGGTATCCTTGTGATGGTCAAGGTGCATATACTGTACCAAAGTCTGTGTCAAGACTTATATAGAATATGTATTTGTTCCAGATGAATTCTTGGCAACACACTTCTCCCCAAAGACACTGAAACTCGTTTGTGTTTTTGTGAAATACCGTGAAAGAGCAGAGCAGAGAGCAAGGAAAGTCTGTAACCAATGTGCTTTTCATGTGCTTGTAGGATCCCAGAGGGCTTCCTCTTGAGCCAGTCAACAGCACAAGTTAACCAGCCATACCAAGAGGCAGATTGAGATCTCAGACTGTTTCACAGGCAGTGTTCTCACTTTCATTCAAGGAGCCTTAAAATGGCTAAATGCCCCTTCTCTGGGGTACACCACTTGCAGTTCACTGCGTTTGGTGTACACTTTCTTCAGTATTATTCAAGCTAACGAAAAAGAGAAAAAAAAGAAATAAAAAAGTTGCCATTGTACTCACTGAAGTATAAGTTCTGGAAATAAAAAAGTTTCAGGTAGGTAAACCAACAAAGTGCATATTGTTTTTAGGCCTGCTTCTGTTAGCTGTCTGTACGGAGGTGCTCTGTTGACTTTTGCCCAGTGCTGTCTCCGTTGTACTGTGGGAAAGTGTATTGCTGAGGCGAGAGCAAGCAAGCTCCTCTCCTGTTGCCTGAGCGAGCAGCTACGTGGCAGTCGCGGATCGGTCAGCGACTCCAAACTAAGTGGGTTTTACTGCCTCCTGGCCCTCTGCCTAGTTCACATCCAGATGGTTGGATGTTGGATGAGAGTTTTTTTTTTTTTTTTCGTTCTTTTTCTCCCCCCACTTTTTGGCAACGTCACACAGCTTCCTTTGCTATAGCTGTAGGAGAACAGCAGGCGTATGGAGCAACCCAGACTGCTTCTCATCAAAACCAAAAGTTCCCTTGGAGCCTTGACTCATTATGTTGCCTATTTATTTGTTTGTTTACTTGATTTGGAAATGTCCTCGTCATATTAGAAAACAGTTAAGTGATTGGGTGTATGGAACATTTTACATGAGAGGGCAAACTTTTGAAGTGAACAGTCTCCCTGTAAAATCTCGTTTTGGTATTGCCCATTTCCTCTTCAGCAATATTTGCCAAGAGCTGAACGAGCACTGGCTGAATACTGCTGAGTAGCCTTTTGTTACAGACACATTTACTCAATTAGACTGACAGCCAGGGTTCTCTTGCTACCCTTTTCTTAAAGATTGGTAAAACAAGTACTGTTTGGTTTTGTGAATGGCTGCCTTCTAAAACGTCCTGTGCATGTCACACATAAAAACTGATGAGGTGGTAACAGTGACATCTGTAGCCTGATGTTAGCAGGACATTCAGATGCCATGCAGCCTGCCCTCTGAGAGTGTTGTTGTGTTTTAGTGTTTCCTCATTAGCGCCATCAGTGAGTGTTCACCACAGGCAGGCAGGCAGGCAGAGCTGCTGAGCTGCCCATGGCAGTGAGGGGAGGGAGCGGGGAGTGGAGGAAGCCAAGCCTGGGGTTGGGGTTGGGGCTGGAGATGGTGATGCTGTTTGGAAGGTTGCCACGGCCTGAGCACAATGGCTCAGCCATGCCTGTCTTCCTGCCAGAGTGCCCTTCGAGGCAAGTCAGCCTGACACTCCTAGGCTGTCCCTCCCTGCTCTCTTTTCTGTCCATGTGAAAGAATGGCATTGTTCTGAGCTACCGCCACTCGCTCATTTTCATATATCAGCATCTCGCATGTGTGTCTCCAGACGTGTACAAAAACAGAGCCGCCGCATGGTAATTTGGCTGGCACGGTTTTTGCACAGACTCAACAAAAACCTCACGGCACAGGCACCGTCCCGTCCCTGTGCCCTTGCCCACCATGGAGATACCAGCTGGCTTTGTTGCTCTGATAACATGGTGATGGACAAATTGCCCCTGCGCTCTGATTAAAAAAAAAAAAACAAGGACCTTTAATTAACGGTGATGCTAATTCGAGGCTCCAGCAGTGGAAAGGTCCTTTTTCTCAGCTGGTTTGCTTAGGAGTGGGCTTGAAAGAGGAGTATTATACAGTGAAGGGGGAGGAGGAGGAGTGAGCATTCCAGCAGTGCAGGGAGCAGCAGGCTCACCAGAGCCAAAAGACCCTGGCAGCAGAAGGTATGGGACGTGTGGAGCGAACTATGCAAGGAATTATAATTGCACTGCTCTTCAGAGGAGAGCTTTTCCTACGTGGCTAGGTAGAGCAGAGGGTTGGTCTTGAAAGAACAAAAGCATGCTGAAGAGTTTTTGTGTTTTTTTTTTTTAAGAAAGGGAGCATCCCAAACAGACATCTTACCATTATTTTATATTGTTTGTGCTGTCATTTCATAATTTATATCATGATTGTTTTTAGAATTGTTAATCTGTTTTGTGCGCCACCAGTAAAAATTAAGCTGCTGCAGGTATACGGCTGCATTGGGTCTGTTGTTTGGAGGGATTGAGGTCACAGATCCTGTTCCTCTAGCTGGGCGTAGATCAGCTGTACCTACCCTTGCAAGGTGCGGTGGGCAAGCTGGGGAATCCCCCTCAGATAAATTTAGCACCCACTGTTTAGAGGCAGAGGACTTCACCCTGGGAAAAAAGACTCCATCTGAACAAAAGCCTTTTTGGAGGAAAATTTGAGAGAGGGCTGGGGGTGGGGGAACTTCTCAGACTTCTAAATGACGTATTGTACACTGCCCCTCTCCCCCCATTATACACACACACACATACACACACATACACACAAACCCCCTTCATCTGCCAATAACAGAGAACCTAGTGTTGCTGGCTCAACAGACCTGGCCCTTAGCCGTGCATGTGTGTATGTGTGTGTGTTTGTGTGTGTGTGTGTGTGTGTGTGTGTGTGTGGTTCATATTGGTTGCTATGATGACTTCTTGACAACGGGGTGGAGAAGCAATGGCCTCCCACCCTGCTGTCCTCATTCTGATCCAGTTTGCTTCCGGCCCGTTCTCACTCAGACAGTTTCCCGACACAACCCGAAGATTTCCCAGTTCCCACAGCTGCTGAGCTGAGCTCCCATTGTGCCTGATCAGATAGCCTGCTGGCCAGAGACTGCATACTTTTGTGGTTTAAGTTGTTCAGTTTATTGTGCAAATGCCCACTATGTACCAAAACAACCAATCATCAAAGCCACTGTCAGGTGTCAGATTGTGCTGCTGTTATGCAATCGTGAAGTTTGATCCTGGGAATCAGCCTATTTTTTGTGCTCTGGGTGGACATATCTTTTGTTGCAGTCTTTTGACATATTTCTTTGTCCCTAGATCATTATTATTTCCATGGAAGAAGTTTCCTAGTCTCTAAAAGATGTGTGTCAAGGTTTCCCGGAGTAGATATTACTGTAATTGACTAATGGCCAGAGTAAGGTTTGTGATAATATCATACTGGGATTTCACAGAAAGTCATGCAGATCAAAGGCTTGTAATAAAGGTAGGAGTGGTGTGCATTTAAACAGTAATCATGGCCATCTGGTAACCATCTCCCAACTGTAAGGGATGTTTTCTGTTTGCAATGTAGCAGACCCTGAGCAAGGCCATGTCACCTGAGAGTTAGGGCAGGTCAGCCTAACTGCTGGAGTCAGAGTGCTCCAGCGTTTGCACTGGAGCCTGTGAGCTGGAGGCCCACATTCCTTCACATGGACTCAGCCTGTTCGAATGCTCATGGTCCTGAGGACACCCAGACCCAACTCTTTCCGTGCTTTTTTTGTTTTTGGAGAGTCAATATTTCATTCCTCTTGCTTGAACTGGGAGAGAAGTGGTACTGGGCTGGAGGATGCAGGGACAGGGTCTGTTTGGCCTGGGCTGAGGCAGGTTCTCTTTGAGTTCACCATCCACGCAGCTGTTTGCCTTTGCAGCAAACACCTGCTGGCTGTGAAGGCTAGTGTGAGTGTGTGTCTCTTTATGGGGCTTGATCTGTTCACCTCTGAGTGCTGTGTTCATGACCAGCTGTGCGAGGGAAAAAAGAAAAAGCTCCATGCAAGGCCATACATTAATGAGGGTTCATGAGGGGGGGGGGGTGGATTTTAAGTGCTCCTAATGTAGACAGAGGTACAGTACATTAGGTAGGATTTGCTGTGCTCCCTCAATTAGAGCAGGAAGTAGTCCAGTTCCAGTCACCATAGCACCAAACAGCTGGTTTCTCCTGACAGAACACAAAAAATTCTCAAAGTTAAAGATTACCCCCCTCCCCCCCATCCCCTCCACCCCCTACCACCCCCCTTCTTCTTCCTCTTCTTGTGTGGAGCTGGAGAAAGCTAAGCAGTAATCATAGTGGCCACTGCTCACTCGTTCCTCTACATCTGCCAAGGCCAGATGGTCTGCTGGAATGCAGGAGCTGTTTCCCAGGCAGGCGGGCAGGCAGCAGGAGAGGGAGAGAGGCGAGGCAAGAGGCAGGCGGGACAATGCTCACTCTCTTGGACCTGGCGAGGTCAGATCCGCTGTCTGGGTCTGCCAGTGATAAGGGGCATAAACGAGGGAAGGTATGGAGCTGAGGAGGATGGGGGGGGGGGCTTCACTAGGATCACACTGATATGTACCTACTCGTCACTTAGCCCAGGCACACAGGATGGCCTTAACTAAAAGTTCAAAAGTAGTATTATTGTTAAGTTTAATTGAAAATTGTTAAAGAACAATAATAAATAATACTAAAAAAATAATCCTCAAAGGCCCTTTTTAATAACTGCCTTTCTGTTTGCTGTTAACAGAATAAATCAGGCTTCATGATAATATAAAGGTAATATATAGCACAATGCAACAACAACACAATAACATGGCTAATTTGATCACCAAAAAATAACACTTTGAATATGACACCCTTAATCTTCCCAAAACTGCAGTACCTTTTGGGTGCACATACTATGTCACATTGTCAGGTATGAGTCAGACCACATCTTGCAGGCATAAAGGATCAAAGGATCTGTCTATGTTTATGTATCGAAGGGGAAGGGAGAAAAGTGATGTCAGCCACCCATAAAACCTGTCAGATTAGTTCTTTATCGGTTGGTACGCACACCAAGGAACGCCGCTGCAGCCCGCATGACCTCCGAGTTGATTCTGAATGTCTTTATAACAGCCTGTGCCTTCGTGTAGATTTGTGACCTCTGACCTTTCCTGCATAGCTTGAAGATATTCTAGCTTGTGAATTATGAAGGCATACGAAGACACACATTGAAATGCTGCATTAAAATGCATTTGATTGCAGGGTTTCTCTTGTTGCTGGAATGACCCAACAGTGAATTTGCTGATGGTAGCCAATTTTTCCCTAGTCTGAGAAAGAAACAATATTGTACTGATGGGTCAAAACAGCTGTCTAGACACTGTGTCTGAACTGGACCGTTGTTAGCATGTGTGTGTGTGTGTGTGTGTGAGAGAGAGAGAGAGACAGTGTTTGTGTAAGAGTGTGTGTGTCCGTGGTTGTGGGTGTGTGCAGTGTTTACTGGATGCATGTTTATGTGACTGGGCTGGGCTTGACATACTGAGTGACCACCTCATTAATCTTGCTTTTATTTGTCCGGTTCCTCCTTTGTTGCCTCTCATGAGAGTACAGACACGCAAACACTGTGACAAACACACACACACACACACACACACACACACACACACAACACACACACAATGATCAGAGCTTTCCAAAAACCACAGGGTCTTCCATTCCAACAGATTAGATTCAGCCTGATTGTTCACGCATACAGGCATGATTTCTCAAGGAATTGCTTGCATAGTGATGGATAAAGCATGCTGCAAAGGAAATGTATGTGTGGGCCTCTGTGTGTTTGTGTGTGGGTGTGTGTGCATATGTCTCTGTGTCTCTGTGTGTACATGTATGTCTGTCTGCTTGTGTGTGTGTGTGTGTGTATTTCTGTGTGTGTGTGTGTGTGTCGTATTGATGCATCAGTCTTTAGTGTGTTGTATTTAATTGAGCAGTAATGCTGGGTGGGCAGCTGCTGGGATACCCACTGCCATCACATCTGTGCCGGGACCCGCCCACGCTCTCACACACTCTCTCACGGCCGTGTGTTCGGCCTCTTTCACACGCATCAGGTCCCACAGGGCCAGGCGGGCCTGGAAAAGAGATTTCACGTCTTCCCTCATTCAGCATTTCTTTCCGATTTCACAATATTTGTTGGGGGTTACCCTCAGTGGTGTTGTCTCCCGCTCTGTATTTTAGAGAGAGGCCCCCTGCTCTGCTCCCCTCCCCTTCCCTACCTTTCCCATCTGGCTGGCATTCAGTGGTCTGTCTTTCCTTTAGTCTTGCCTCTTAATTTCTTCTGCTTGGTGGAATGTGTAGCGAGGGCCGTCCTCTGTGCAGTCATACCTTGCACCTTAACAGCTGGATTTGAAACCTTCTCATGATATTAATGCAATATTTTTATGAGTTGTTTTTTTTCATTGTTATAGAAAGGATGTACTTTTTCTTTTGTCATGCAGCTGGTGGAAGTTTCCACTCTGGCCTTGGTCGATGAGGTCCCATACCATCTTCTGTTGGGAGATCACATAAAAGTCACTCTGTGTGACATTCCTTGTGTTTTCCCTTCCTGGACGGACAGAATTAGACCTAAAAAGACCACTGAGTCTCAGTTGGTAGGCTGGTTCCGCATTATTGTGCAGCAGGAAAAAAATACTCTCTGAATAGAGGGGAAAATCGCTGATCCTGCCATTTGTCCAGGCCAAGTCTCGACACGTTGCTGTGCAGGCACTCAGAATTTTTTTCCTGCAGAATGATTGGTATGTGCTTGGAGGTAAATGGGCTGTATCCGCTATTCCAAGCTATGTGTGTATGTCTGTGTCTATGTCAGTGTGTGTGTGTGTGTGTGTGTGTGTGTGTGTAAGTGGGTAGTAAAGCCACCCCTCTGGGCCATGAATGTCTTGAGTGAATGCCACACTTCACACAGACTCACTCTGTCAGATCTCCTCTGTCTCCCACTGAACCAGCATCACCTCTGGCCTCCCCCGGTGTGAACCAATTAGATGCGTATCATGCCAGCCTAAGCACGGCTCTCTGGCACTCACTCCCTGATTGGAGCCTGAGTGCTTCCTTCCTGACTCCGACCTGGTCTGTTAACAGATGTACATCAGACCCAGGCGCTGCCTCGGGCCCTGGCCCCACTCGTTGCCATTGTTTTGTCATTAGTGGCATCCCTCACGCTAACCCTCATGCTGAAACAATAGCCCACGACACCGACTTGTGCCTCAGAGCACGGAAACTTTCGTCCTTGCTCACCACCACCGACTTCAGCGTGCAGCGGGAGCCTGTCCGATTAGCCACACACCCCGACACTGACTCCCTCTTCTATGGAGGTGAGTCTTTCAGTGGAGCCGGCCGGGGACAAGAGGGGCTCTGTCTGGCTGTTAACTGAGGAACAGTGTATTACATGCCTCATGAGCAGCCCTTCACCTATCAGGTAGATGTGCTGCACAAGCTCCCTTCTGTTTGAATGTAGGGAGTGCAAAGAGTTTGGTTCTCTCTTGGAGGTTTACATTAATAACAGTAACACAAATAATAGTAATTATAATGTATGCATGTGTGCCATCATGGATCCCTGACAGAATCATGTGCATGTGTTGCTGCACTGTAATAAAATGCCTCTTACAGCTGTAAAAAAAAAGGTCACTGCAGCAAAACACTGGCTGGATGTAGGCAACAGAAACGTTTCTCTGCAGTAAGTAGAGTGATGGGTGTAGGGAGCCTACTCCTTCATGTCCTGGTGCCAGACCATCCTAGTGGCCAGGAGGGACTCATTTACCTCTGTGACAGAGCGCCATCATGGTGCTTAAGTATGCTCTTTGCCAGTATGCCATACCAACAACTCTGATGCTTTGCCATTGCACTCAAGCTGCAAATGTTGATCCCCTTAGTATTTGGGTTGGAAACCCTGTGGAGTGACTGCCTGTTTTTTGTTTTTTTTTTCGGTGTGCTACAGCTCCACTCACCAAGAGTTAACCATGTTAAACCCGGCAGTCCTTCAGCTAAACATTACTGCCACTCTTGGTGGCATTTGAATGTAAAAACAGCATTTCACTCCACAATGCACTTTTGAGTCAATGGATCCGGTGTCCTTGAATTCCCCCATTGAGGTAGTTACCCTTTGAAAAAAAGGGGGCCACCCAGTGTCCACACTACCATTTCATCAAATCTGGTCCCATCCACCAACGTTCACTCTTTCTCTTTCTCTCTCTCTCTCTCTCTCTTGCTCTCTCTCTTTCTCTATCTATCTCTGTCTCTTCACCACTTCAGTCCTCAGAGTTTACAGGATACCGGATTTTAGATTGGAGAGACCTGTCCAGACTTGAGAGGGAGAAAGAGAGAGAGAGAGAGACCGGGAGAGAGATAGAAAGAGGGGATGAAGGGAGGGGTGTAGCAGACTGAGAGACGAGAAGAACGGGGTCCACCGTTGCAGCCTACAGTATATGACATATCATTACCTCAATTACAGGGAGCAGCGATGACTGCGGCTCCCATCTAGTCCAGGCCACCATGGAAACCAGCTCCACGGCTAATGCTAACCCACCTTCTTTCATGCGGCCCCAAGTGGTGTGTTTTTTTTTTTGTCTTTTTTTCATTTATCCCTTACTGCATTGCCTTTTCACTGGGGAGGAAATAAAGCATCCTATTATGCACTTTGTGACTCCTCCCCATACCTTTGCCAGGTCTGAACCCGGTGAACTCTCTCTGAATCCACCGCCTGTGTTGACTCTCCGCGCCAGCCTCTCCCCTCATGTTTGGCATATTCCACCGAGAGCCCGCGGTATTAAAAGCCTCTCTGTCTCTCTCTGCCCCAAGTGAGGGACTGTTTGCTCTTCAGAAAAAAACGTTAACACAAGCCTAGCATTCCTCCCTCAAAAGCACCAGAGAGCGAGAGATAGAGAGAGGGGGAGAAAGCCATCTACCCCCCCCACACACACACACAGACACACATGCACACACACACACACACACACACGCACACATCACCACCACAACCACCACCATACCCCACCAGCCCTTGCCTCCTTCCCAGTCCATCCCACCCGTCTCCCAGCGCGAATGCCTCCACGCCCTCTGGGCCCACCGCACTCTCAGAGCCCCGTGCACAAAGGTGCTCCACGCTAGCAGTCAGGGCCCGCTGATCCCCCTCCCCCACCCCCTGTCTGTGAATACCTATTGTTGGATGCAGGGAGACTGAATGGGAGATGTGTGTGCCGTAGTTTCCCACCATATTTGAGTACACTCCTTACTGCCAGTGGAGAGAGAGAGGCTGTCAGGGGTCAGGTTCAGCAGGGGGGAGGACGTCGCTAGGACGTCGCTAGGCCTGAAGTGGCTGCATGGGACAGGCAGCGGTGCGGCCCGTGGAAGCATGGAGATCTAGCGGCTTCACACCAACAGGAAAGGGACGGAGTAGCTGAAGTTAGGTTTAGTTTTCTGAAGTTGTGTTTTTGTCTGAATTGGGAGTGGATAGAAGTGGTCTGTGGATGAGTGATATTTCAGAAGTTGAACTTGGTAGCACTGTTTAGTGTGTATAGATTTGGTGTTGTGAAATACGGTAGCCTTCACCTCAACTCAGGGTTTGTGTGTGTATGTGTGTTTGCATAGGTGTGTGTGGGTCGGGGGGCATTTAGCTAACACAGCCCTTCAATGTTGGCAAAGAAAGAAAGAAAGAAAGAAAGAAAAGTAAGTAAATTAGTTAGTTAGTTAGTGAATTAGTTACTTAGTTAGTTGTTGGGTGAAGGTCATTCATCCAGAGGTAGAGAGGCACCTTACTGTCTCTCCTCCATGCTCTGTATGTATTGACCTATCTCGTCTTCGGCCCCTGCATGCTCACTGACTGTATCTTGGCTTACAAACGTACATCAGTGAACATGTTATGGCTCTGTGTGATGTGTTGCTGCATGCAGACTGGGGCTTTTCATCTCTCTCTCCTCCCATTTATTTAGGGAAAAAAGAAGTGCAGGCTGTTAGGGAGGGGGTGGATCCATGTGTATAGATGCCCAAGAAGGAGTGAATGGGGTGTGTGGTGTATGTGTGTGTGTGTGTGTGTGTGTGTGTATGTCTGTCTGAGTGGCATATTCTCTGTAGCCTGGTAAACCCGCCACTCGTACTTCATTTCATTTTGTACAGAGGGCCTGGACCGGAATCTCTTCAGGGTAATTTAATTAGCCGATCCAATCAGCGAACAGAGGGTGTGTTCGATAGCCATGACGTTGACCTTGTGTGCTATATTGGAATTGTAGTGCGTAGTAATTGCATACGTGACGACCAGGCGTTAGCAATTGGGTAAAGGCAGAGGCACTTGTTTTAAACTTTAGCAGAGTCCACTCCTCCAGGAAAAAATCGTTTCTGATGGTGTCAGGTCCTGGTTTACCAGTCTATATTCTGTGCCCCTTATAAGACTATTAAGCACTGTGCATCTCCATATCTTGTATCAGGACAGGACAGCAACAACAGTGAGAGCTGATCAAATTAGAACCCCCCCCCCGATCTGAATAAAGGTAAGTTGATATTCCAGACACTGTTGCCAGGGGAGACCACTGTTGCCATAGTATAGTTCATTCATCATCCAGACAGAACCCTGTTTGAGTTCCGCATGTGGAGGATGGAGAAGAACAGACACAGTGGGAAATTCCTTATAAAAAACACAGCGTATACATGCACAATAACACACAGACACACACACACAACCACACACGTGCACACAGAAAGACATAAACACACCCACAGAGAAGAACTTACACACCGAGACACACACACACACACACAAAAGCACACATTCTGTAATCCACTGGGCCATAACATACTTATTAATGCTCATCACACTTCTCAGCAACCCTCATGGTCTCAGTTGCAGCTAACTGTCACACGTCTTTCTTAAATCTGCAGAGTCGCACTTGCCTTGGCTCGTGCTCCCCCCAAAGAAAGGGAGTTGGATCTGTCCTACATAATATGCTGTTTGTCTAAGCATGATCTCCAACCATGTGGGCTAATAACTTAACAGCGTGTCATTGAATATTGTCTCACTGGACTTACTGTCTGTGCTTTCCTGCCCCCTCTCATTCTCTTTCTCTCTCTCTCTCTCTCTCTCTCTCTATTTATCTCTGTCTCTCTATCTGTCTGTCTCTCTCTCTCACACACACACACACCCTGTCTCTCTGTCTGTCTCTCCCCCTCTGCTCAGTGTCTCTGTGTCTGTCTCCCCTTCTCTGGACCTTAATTATGGGCTATGTGTGGAGTCCTGGGGAGCCTGGCCTGGGCCAATGAAGAGGTGGTGAAAGGGCAGCATTTTTGATTTGTGAGCAAACGTGTCCCTGGCGGCTTGGGTTGCGCCTTCCTCATAATCCAGTCTTCTTCTGTGTGTGTGTGTGTGTGTGTGTGTGCGTGTGTGTGTGCGAGTGTACGTGTGTGTGTATGTGTGCAAAAGTTTACCTGACTTGCTATATAATACAGTGTATTTATAAATTCCTCCCTCTGTGTCCTCTGAGTGCTTCCATGCTGTAAACTTTCTCTCCTCTGATTGGCAGCTGGGGCCCTGACATGATGCTGAGAGAGAAATTGCTGAGTGTGAAAGACTTCTTTTGCCCCAGACAGCTTTATTGCCCCAACATGGTCAGGCAGGGTGTTCATGGGACCACAGTCTTCTTTTTATCTATTTTTTTTTCTTGAATCATGTCTTTCTGTGCATAGAGAGCTATCCTAACCTAACTCTGATGGGTGAAGGCTTGAGAGCCCTCACATGTTTCTTTGCCCTATCATCCTGTATTAATTCAGTTTCTGATGTCTCATTGAACGGTCATAACTAGACGTGTTTGGGTTTCTTTACTACAGCGTGACTCATAGACATTAACAGTAACACTGCCGCCACCACCCCCCCGACACACTCAGGCACACACACACGCCCAGCCACACACACACACACACAATGTGGGACATCATAGAACACGCTGCAAAACATGCCCCATATGTACCAGTGCTTGGTCTGATCAAGGTTAGGTAGTCTTACACACTCCAAGGATTAGCAAGGGCTAGTAAACAAAAAGAATTGTACACACACACATACACACACACACACACACACACACACACACACACACACACACACACACACACACACACACACACACACACACACACACACTGACACACTCACACACACATACACACACACACACACACACACACACACACCCCTCCGTCTGGCCTGGCAGCTGCATACATACCTACAGGTAAAGCTCATGTCTCTCCACAATTTTTCCCCTACTTCTCTCCCTCTCTCTCTGTCTCTTTCTCCCTGAATGTGGACTATTATGTTGCTGGCTCCTCTCCCTCCGTGTCATGTGGAGGCCTGCGGTTGGTGCTCTTACAGCTGCTCAACATCCGTCTCTCTCTCTCTTTTTCTCTTTCTCCCTTTCTCTGTGTTTGTTTTCACTCTTTCCTTCCCCTTTGTCCTCTCTTTCTGTCCATCTGTTTCTCTGACGCAGTCTTCCTAGAGCTACAATAGAGGATGTGCCACAGCAGTGGTTTACTTCAGTTCTGTGAACATGGAAATGTGTGGCGTACAGAGGCTGTGAAAGATGCAGTGTACAGAGACTCGAATCAGAGATCTTGAATACTTTAATTTTAAAGGTGAACTTTTGACATTTAATTTAGAGCATTTTGCTTTTTGCTGATGTGTTGCATGAATAGGTAAGGCAAGGCAAGTTTATTTGTATAGCGCATTTCATACAGGTAAGCATATATGGCAATTCTGGCCTTGTTCACATCTTTCAGAGTCACTGGTTTCTCTCTTTGATAGACACATGTATCCAAAGAGGTACATTGATATTACAAACTCCTCATTTCACTCACCTCATTTCTAAACTTGTTTTCTTTCTGTATTGCTGCGTAGTGTCAGACAAAGACAACCACAGCGACTGGAGGAGTTCTTTATAGGCCATCTGTGTCCTCTGTAGACAGTGGAACCACAGAGCAGTGCTGAGAAGTAATGTGGGCTGCTGTTTTCCAGAGAGAAAAGGTGACGTTGCCCCTGACGTAGGGGTGCTGACCAGTGTTTATGTTATTGCCATGTGCCACAGGCCTTCACTGTGATTGACTGAGTGGGAAAGAAAGAGGGGAAACAAGCATGAATGACAAAAGGACAAAAAGCAAGAATAACAAAGGCAAAATAGAAATAGGCCTAGTTGTAGGTCTTTAATCTGTCACCCAAAGGCATCTCCTCCTCTTGATTCTGTCTTGCCACTGCACTGGCTTTTCTCACTTCTACTCCACTTACTCCTGCTAGATCTCCTCCACTGCAGCCACCTCCTCCATGCACTCCCCTCTCCTGCTTTTCTTCCCCACTTCAGGATGCCTGCTGCCTCACAGGGTGACTTCTTACTACAATTACACCTCGCCTGTTGATTGAGAACACAGACACATCGCCTCACTCTCCAGGCATGAGTGGTGACAGCCCTTTGAAATCTGCGAGGCGCAGCACCAGTGGTGTATGCCGACAGGACCCTCTCGGGGGCAGGTGTCAGCTCACAGTGTCAGTCCTGAGCGGATAATGTGTTCTTTGTGTGGGAGTCTGTGGTTCTGGTATTGTGGCTTCCTCCAGTCTTGTCTCCTCCTCCCGTTGAGCAGCATATTTACCTCTCTGGGCCTTTTGTCGGTGCTGTGGTGAGCCTGTAGAAACAGAACGGCACAGCACAGGAAACACAGCGTGAACAGTGAAAGGCATTCGGAGAGGTTGGACAGCTTAATTAGCTTGTCGTGATATTTAGACATAAATTAAAAAAAGGGAAGCCACCATGTTTTGCCCACTGTTTTAGAGTGGGCCTGCTGGCACATCGTGGTTCAGACAGACACACACAGACAGATTCTTGAGACACTGTCACACACACACACACACACACACACACACACACACACACACACATACACACACACATACACACACACACACCTACACACACACACACACACACACACACACACACACACACACACACACACACACACACACACACACACACACACACACACACTCACACACCATAATAAAAGCATGTCATTAATGCCCTACTTACCCTAGGAGATCATCATCTACAGTACGTGATTTAACTCTGAGTCTCTCCTTAGATGCTTGTTTGAAGTGAGCTCTCTGCCCACTAGCCTTTGAAGAACAATCGGTCTGTGTTTGTACATGATACCTCTGATGAGGCTGACGTGATTTTTACATCTGCATGCCCAGGTTCCACCACTCTGTCCCAGGCCTGGGGTAAGCATGCTCCTAAGCTGTCCCATGCCCAGCGTGAGTATGGCCCTAACCCAACGTACAGATCAGGAGTGACCAAAGCGAACAGGTTGCCGAGGTCGCTGAAGAAGTTTCGCTGTTGAATTCACTTTGTTCGCTTTGTTCACTCATGATGTATCATTTGGAATGTTGGATTTAGCTGAGTAGTTAACGGACATTGGTAAATCTATGTATTCTGATTGGTTTTCACCGAACCGCATTATAGCTCACCATAAAGTTAACTGACTTTTGACTTCTCTTTTTTGCTCTGGTCGCCTAATCCGCTTCGCTGCTGGCGAATTTGCTCTGGTCGCCCAACTGACCAACTCTCCATAGAGAAATAATGACTTCCGTCGCTGTGGTCACTTTGGTCGCTTCTGACCTGAACACTGCTTAAGTCGGCGTGGGACTGTGTGAAACGGGCTGGCCAGGTGTGGCCCCACCAGCTGTTGCGCACAGCGTTTGTTTTGAGCGTTTGTCTGAGGCTTGAGTGGCAGCAGCTGCAGCTCCAGCCGCTGTTGTGCAGTTGCCTCGGCATGCGCAGCTGGCCCTCTCTTGCAGGCAGGAAACAGGAAATTGAGGGTGTGCATGACCACTGGCTTTTGGTAATACTGGCGCTGTTGTTGTTGTTGTTGCTGCTGCCGCCACTGCTTTGCAGTGTTTTTGCGCACTGAATCACGAGCACAGTGTTTTGAGCGTGTGTGTGTCTGTTTGTGTGTGTACGTGTGTGTGTGTGAGAGAGAGAGAGAGAGAGAGAGAGAGACAGAGACAGAGAAAGAGAGAGAGTTGGCTGACGCGCATCCTGTTGCAGTGCTGTGCTTGTCCTGAGCTCAGAGGGGAGTTGCATGATCTGCTGCAGGCTGTGTTGCTGTCATTCTTCCCCTTTGGCAAAGCTGCGTGGAGCTCTGGCCTGCCTGCTCCAGAAGAGAGGAGGTGAATAAGAGCAAGTGGAGGAGGAGTGAAGGGAAGGCAACAAATCCAAATAGTAACATCCTTAGCAACATGGGCTATATTATGAGAAAAACACCTGTCAGGAGGCTGGCTATGTCTCCCCTGATTGATGGGGCGAAGGCGAGAAATTGGCTGTCGTCCTAAAAGGAGGGAGAAGCACAACAGAACAGGAACAGGGCCTCCGGTTTTAGTGTTTGGGGTTTGATTTCTCCTTTTCTCCCTCTCCTTCTCTTTGCCTCTCAGTTACTGACTTTTTCTCTCTTTTTTCACTCATGCAAACATACTCACACACACACACAAACACACGCAAACACACACAGTGTGTGAGTGCATGTGTGTGGGGGGTGTGGAAAGCCACCGGTGGACCACCAACAGCATTAAACTCATGGCCATAGTGGGTTCAACTCCGCCCTGCACCAGGATCTCCCCTCTCTCCCCTCCACACACACACACACATACACACACACACACGGTTGCGCTTGCGCATGCGCAGACACACACACACACACATGTGCACCACACACACACATGCGCAGACACACACACACACACACACACATGTGTACAGACACACACACACACACACACACACTGTCAAGTTATCCTGGGTTATTTTAATGTGAAGTCTGCCCAAACTTGAAAAAGGCCTAAGCCAACATCAGGGTTATACGGATCAACTCGGACATCTCCATTCTTGTTTTGTTGTGCTTTAATTGTAAGTCCACTTAGTTACAATCAGGTAATGAATCGGTCAGGTTGAAAACCTTAACAATAGAAGAAAAGAAAAGACACAAATGCATTAACCCATGAGCATCATTTTAGCAAAGCAAATAGATAGCAAACATAGCTACATGTGCTAAGCAAACATAGCTACATGTGCTAACACCCACACAAGCTACATGCATCAACCAAGCCGATAGCAAACATCTCACAACATCTGACAAACACCACCACCAAACACCACATAACATAAAACTCACCAGTAGCCTCCCTGAATGGCTCACACACTTCAATTTGCGCTTTTTACCACTACCACACTGGCTACCACTGAGCACAGAGCTTTTCCTTTGTTCTACAAATGAACAAAAAAGAAAATGGCCGCCAAACCCACTTCCCCTTAAACACAATCTTCAACATAAAAGTCTCATTCTACAACATGCCAAACAAAAGATCACACTACATTTCAAAATAAAAGACTTTTACAGGAATTGGCAGCACACCTCCCACTTGAGCTCCTGGTTCTGGAACCCAAGGAGGTCACGTCATTCATCAGGATTGTGGCTAACTTGCTCTTCCACTGGAACTAAGACGACAAGACGCCTTACATCTCTGTGAAGAACTGTGGCAGTAATCTTCATGGTGGACAGCTTGCCCACCTTGGCTGTCCTCTCTGTCCGTCTCACATGGGCTGGTGCCTTGGTTGTAACTGGGTAGCTGGGGAATGTCCTGACTTGAACATCTCTCACTATCCCTTCTTCATCAGGATTGACGCTGATCACCCTGGCCAGCTTAAAATGGCCCCTTGCAGCATTTTGGTCAGCAAGCCAGACAACATCTCCTACTGCAACATTTCTCTGCCTTGTGTGCCACTTGCTTCTGACAAAGAGGTTTGGGCCTGCCAATTGGCACCACTTCTTCCAAAACTTGTTCACCTCTGACTGGATCACTCGCAGCCTTTTGTAGGGGTAACCCTCAAATTGGAAGTCTCCTGGGTCTCCTCTCGAGCGGGCGCGTCCCAGCAGGAGCGAATTTGGCGTGACGTATTCAATACAGTCTTCCTGAACTTGTGCTCTTGCATCTATTGGCCTCTCATTGGCCAAATTGGCAGCTATGTACACAAACGTCTGGAATTCTCCCCATGTGAAGACACCATCACCGCCTACATTCTGCAAGGCTTTCTTCACAGTCCTAACTGCTGCTTCAGCTGCTCCATTTCTGTGCGGTGAGTCTGCAGGGTGGATTTTCCAGGACCACTTGGTGCCATGCTTGGCGGCGTTCTCTTCCACTTCTGACCTTTCCAGGTGCTCCAGAAATCTATAGAGGTCATCAAGGGCTGGCTTGGCCCCTACAAAGTTCGTGCCTGGGTCAGACCATACCTTGCTAGGATGCCCTCTTAGCGATGTAAACCTTAGATAGGCCAGCAGGAATCCTTTTGTTGACAAGTCACTCACAATGTCGGCATGGATGGCTCTGGATGCCATGCAGCTGAACACAATGCCCCAGACTTTTAGTCTTACTCTCTTCTTCACCTCATCTCTTACTTCGTAAGGCCCGAAAAGGTCCACGGCGGTGAATTCAAAAGGAGCTGCTGGTCCTAACCGTTCTGGGGGTAAGTTGCCCATCAGCTGTTGACATTGCTTTGCCCTTGACTTTCTACAGGGCACACAGTTTTCCACAACCCTTTTGGCCAGTTGTCTTCCTCTAACTACCCAAGCCTTTCTTCTCATTCTCAAAAGTGTCCCTGCCACACCCTCATGGTTCGCAGCATGAGCTTCCCGTGCTAACAACATGGATATCCATGCTTCATAAGGAAGGAGGGGCACTACCGTCTTGTCCTCCCTGAAGGCCTGGATTCTCCCCCCACAGACGAGGAGTCCATCTTCTTTCATCGCCACTAAACGATTGAGGGTTATGTCCGGGAACATCACACCTGCTTGAGCTGCCAGGCAAAGAGCTCTGAAAGCATACTCAAGGTCTTCAGTACCGAGTACAAGGGCTTGAGGTTCCTCCTTAGGGTGAGGTACTCGACTCGCTTTTTGATTGGTAGCTTGGTTTCTCAGGCCTAACCACTTGTCGGCAGCCCGTCTCACCCAAGCAACAACACCCACCAGCCTGGATAAACTGCTAAATGTCTTTGCATCCAGAAGGTCTTTGACAGCTGAGCCAGGGGGCAGTCTTCTCGGCAAGGGTTTAATGTGTCCTTCTGCCTGATCCGCACTGGACACATTTAAGTTAAGATTTGGCTGAGTTATATCAGCAGTCACACCTACTTCAGGCTCTTCTGCCTGAGTGACCAAGTCTTGATGTCTCTTGGCCTGCGCTCTGGTTACCACAGCTGCAAATGCTTTTCTCTGCATCTTATTTACACTTTCTCTGGCATCAGCAACAACTTCTCCAGCAGACTTTATTGGCCACTCAGCCAGTGGCCACTTCAAAAACTCTGGTCCATATTGCCAAGCCTCTTGGAGGTCCTTTATGGTAGCTCCCCTTGTGATTATGTCAGCAACATTTACACTGCCTGGAGTCCACCACCAGTCTTCGACGGGTGCAGACTGTTGAATTTCTCCAATCCTGTTGGCAAAAAATGTCTGGTAGCCGTAGCTGTCCCGCTGAATGGCCCCCAGTACAGTTTGGCTATCAACTAGGTGGAACCAACGGCCTACTTCCAACCGGCTATGCTTTTCCACATACTTCCTGAGCCTTGCTGCAAAGACTGCACCACAGACCTCCGCTTTGATGGCATCCCCTTTTTGATCCAGTGGCGTCAGCTTGGCCTTGGACTCCACCAGCCGGACATCTACACCTAGGTCTGTTTCCCACCGGAGGTATAGCACAGCCCCATAGGAATTGTCACTCCCATCTGAAAAGGTGATGGCCCAGGGTTTCCCTCTCCTTCCTTGTGGTGTCAGGCTTCTATGGAAAGTGACCTGTCCTAACTGTGCATACTCTTGGAACAGCCTAATGGCCTCCTCTCTGAGGCCTTCAGAAAGTGGCTTGTCCCAGGTGCTACTGGCCAGACTCCCGCTTCCCGCCTCCTGAAAGGCCCTTCTCACAAGGATAGCACCCCTCTGCTTGAATGGTGTGACCAATCCAATGGGGTCATAGAGACCAGCTACCTGACTCAACAGCTCTCTTCTGGTCAGAGGATTCGGTGTTTTTGATCGGACTTCCTCCATCAAGAGGTCCTGTCCTGTCCTCATCTTTCCCCTTCTTTTGGAGAAGTTGATGGAAGACATCATATAGAGTTTATCTTCCTCTACCAAGTAGCCAATGCCTAAGGCCTTGTTATCTTCATCGCTCATCTGATTCGGCAATACCAGTGCTCTTTCTGCTCTTTCAGATGAAGACTCTTCACTCTTGAGGGCTGACTCTACAGTTTGCTGCCTCCCACTTTGCCCTGATCGGACCCAGGGTTTCAGAGAGAAACCACCAGCCTTTAGGATCTCCTCAATCTCATGGGTGATTTCAACCAAGCGGTCTGCATCGTCATGGGATGTCAGTATGTCGTCAACATAGGTGTCCTCCTCCAACACTCTGCGTGCCTCGTCAAGGTGAGAGAACTCGGGGAGTCTTGCCGTTTCTCGCATAGCCAGCTGTGCTATGCAACCAGCAGGTCTGTCACCTATGTTGACTCTCATGATGGCATATTCCCCAATCTCCTCATCTTGTGTCCCCCTCCAAAGGAATCTGTGCAGGTGCATCTCACGCTCTTCCAGCCACACGGAGTTGTACATCTTCCTGATGTCTCCTAAGGCAGCATGCAACCCCCTCCTAAACCTTAGCAGGACGGCTCTGATGGGGTTTAACACATCTGGCCCTTTTACCAGTAGGTCATTCATGCTCACGCCTTTGAACTGCTGACTGCTGTTCCATACAAGACGCACTGGAGTGGTGACAGAGTGGGGATTCGGTGCTACTAAATGGCTAACATACCAGACTGGTCCCTTCCAGGTATCAGTCAACTTCTTCGTGAGTAATTTTGCAGCTCCACGCTCCACCATCTCATGGATTTGGGCCATGTAGGCAGCGAGCCACTCAGGTTCTTTCTGGAGTCTTTTCTCAGTTCTTAGGAAAGTGGCCTCAACCCCGCTCCTATTATTGGGAAGACAAGCTGGATCCATTATCCAAGGATACCTTGCATCCCAATGTGGGGACTCAGCGTGTTTATCAGTCATGACATGAGTGAGGCCATCTTTTATAATCTCGAGTTCCCTTTCTTCAGCAAGAGTCATCTCCTTTCCACCAGGCTGGCAGTTCCCGCACCGACATCCACCACACTTGGGCTCACAAGCTGCGCCGATACTGTCCCACTTCCACCATTTTAGGAACTCTCGGTGCGTTGCAGCTGTGTGCTTAGGTTCAATCATGGTGTCTTGTAGCAATCCAGCAGGGATCTCTTCATATTTGACAGCAGCTGTCCTCATGGAGCGAGCAAAGTGTGTCTTCGACTTGTGCGCGACGACATCCACTTGCTCAAACAGGTCTGGATGAGCCCCGCCTACCATCTTTCCAAGTGGACTTTCCCACAGAACAAGATCCCCTACAACTTTCACCCGTTGTGGTGCAAGTCTCCCTTCTCTGTGACTTATGAGTAACTCGATCTCCTCAGGTCTCCTCAAGTCCTCAAGGTGAACTTCAGGAAAGTATACCTTCAACTGTTCCGGTCTGACCACCTGGTGGACTTTTGCTATCTCGTTTAAGCCGTAACAGATGAGTTGATGTGCTCTCTCTGTTCCCCTTGAGGTCTTGACTCGGATTCTGAGAAGGTATCTTCTTGTTGCTACTTTCGTAGTCATCCCACCAACTCCATGTACGACGAGTGTAATCCTCTCACTTCTGAGATTCAACCTGTTAGCCGCTCTATGGGTGATGTAATTTGTGTCTGATGCAAGGTCAATCAGGGTTCCAATTTTATGCCCTGCATTAGCGGTCACCTCCAACAGCATCATAATGACAGGTAACTCTGTCAGCCCATATTCCTTCAGGAGGCCGACTGGACACTTGGTAGTGCAGGTTACTTTAAAGGAGTTGTTGGTGAAAGCCTTCTTGCACCTTTCTGCTAACTCTGGAGACAGCTCACTCAGGAACTCTTCCTGCTCTTCTGTGAAGTCTTTTCTGCTTTTGTCATCCTTCTGCAGTTTCTCAGTGCTGTAGCTTTTGAATCCTCCTTTAGGGCAGAGAAAGAAATGGTGATCTGAAGGGCCTTTCTTTTTGCAGTCCTTATTTCTGCATAGGTAAGTATCTTTGCAGTCATCTTTGTTTTTGTGACACCCTAAGCACTCCCTGCATGCACCAGTCTTTTTTACTGCACATTCTTTCTCTGATACAGTCATTCTTTTAAACGTCTTGCAGAAGAAAAGCTTATTTGTGTGTCTCTCATCTCCACAGAGAATGCACCCATCATTGGTATCTCCTCTCTTTGTGGATTTAGTTGAGGCATATTTTTGGTTGAACTTCTTGTCTGCTTTGTCTGGTCTCTCTGACTTTTCTGTGACCCTCAGATGATCCAGCCTCTCAAAGATTTCTTCCTGCTTTTTCAGGAACCAGAGAAGATTTTCGAAGTGGTTATCTTCATCAACACCATTCTTTGGATCCACCATGTATGTAAGCCAGTCCTTCTTTACAAACTCAGGAAGCTTGCTCTCTATGGACTTTACCATTAGTGGGTTCTTTATGGCTCCAGTACGTCCAAGGTCTGAGAGATCAATAAGTGCTTTCTCTATTGTTTGAATTAGGTCCACTACTTTTCTTGGTTGATTTCCCTTGACAGGTGGAATTTTCTCCAGTTCTTCAACTATCTCCAAAGCAATAGTGTGTTTATTGCCATACCTGTTTTCTAGCACTCTGAATATATCTTCCGCTGTGCTGTAGGTTGTCAGTCGAAGCTCTTTCCCAATTTTCTCATCCACACTGTTGAGCAGCTGTATCTTTTTCACTTCTGGTGAACCAGTTGGCTCACCTTGTTTCTGGAGGCTTTGCCAATCAACTCTCCAGCGGTGGAAGTCTCTCTTACAGCCACTAAAAGTTGGCAGCTGTGCTGGTTTGAGCCTTATGATGGGTGTTGTTGGTCCGGGTAAGACTGGGGTCGGCACTGCAGACTTTTTCTCTTCAGCAATCCTCCTTGCTCTGACAAACTCCGCTTTTTTAATTTCAAATGCAGTATAGGTTGCTTTTAAGTCATTGCACCGCTTGTGAAAATCATCATCTGTTGCAGGAATCCATCTTTCCCACTCCAACAATGCTTTATGGGCCTTCTTAGTTAGCTTTTCCAATACGGTGAGGTGGACCTCATAGGCTTCACAGTTATCGCTCTCAACGCGTATTCTCTCTGCGTATTCACAGGCATTTTCTGCTTCCTCAAAAGCTGCCAGCAGCACGTGTTGTCCATACTTGGTCCATAAATGGGTTTGTACAATGGATTTTATCTCATTCAGCCTTTGCTCACAGTCATTAGCAACCATGTTAAGATTAGACTCTTTCTCTTCATCAAGCACGGCCCCTTTGCCATCAGTGTCAAGCTCTGCTTCCATCCCCACTCTGTAGTCATCATTGGCTTCAAAAACTCGACGTGCATCAGCAGAAAGCTTTGCAAATTCTGTTCTGAGCTCTGCTTCAGTCATAGCACTTGCACTTCTCCTGAGGAAATTAGCTTGCTTGGTAAAGCAGCCCTTTGCAACAGTCCTCTCTTTCTTCAGCTGATCCACTGATTTACTGAGTCCTTCTTCAGCCATCCTAATTGATTTATTAATTTAACAATTTAATTTAATAATTAATTAATTAATTAAATTGTGAGCTTTATGCTTTATGAATTATTAAACTCCTTCAAATACTTGGACAGTTTGAAGCCTTTAATCTTCTTGTCTTGATGCTTGAAGTGCTACGTGCTACCTCTTGGTAATCACTTGACACAGCAACGTATTTGAATCAGCCCAGTGTTCTCACAGCAATGGTATCCAACTGCAGACAGCAATGGTTTTCAACTGCAGACAGCAATGGTTTTCAACTGTCAAGTTATCCTGGGTTATTTTAATGTGAAGTCTGCCCAAACTTGAAAAAGGCCTAAGCCAACATCAGGGTTATACGGATCAACTCGGACATCTCCATTCTTGTTTTGTTGTGCTTTAATTGTAAGTCCACTTAGTTACAATCAGGTAATGAATCGGTCAGGTTGAAAACCTTAACAATAGAAGAAAAGAAAAGACACAAATGCATTAACCCATGAGCATCATTTTAGCAAAGCAAATAGATAGCAAACATAGCTACATGTGCTAAGCAAACATAGCTACATGTGCTAACACCCACACAAGCTACATGCATCAACCAAGCCGATAGCAAACATCTCACAACATCTGACAAACACCACCACCAAACACCACATAACATAAAACTCACCAGTAGCCTCCCTGAATGGCTCACACACTTCAATTTGCGCTTTTTACCACTACCACACTGGCTACCACTGAGCACAGAGCTTTTCCTTTGTTCTACAAATGAACAAAAAAGAAAATGGCCGCCAAACCCACTTCCCCTTAAACACAATCTTCAA
The DNA here is from genome assembly GCA_027475355.1 of Coilia nasus. Lineage (NCBI taxonomy): Eukaryota > Metazoa > Chordata > Actinopteri > Clupeiformes > Engraulidae > Coilia > Coilia nasus. Next base: position 24,197,490 of record CM050221.1, read on the forward strand.
CATAAAAGTCTCATTCTACAACATGCCAAACAAAAGATCACACTACATTTCAAAATAAAAGACTTTTACAGGAATTGGCAGCACACACACAGATGCTCACACATACACACACACACACTGCATTGGGGTTGTGTGGTTGTCCTGATTTACCCCGTGCAGTGGGTGGGGACAAGCCTGTAGCCTGGGCTAAATCACAAGCTGAAAGTGCCTCAGCTGTTCTGTGGCTTCACTCCCACTCCCACCCCAACCCCACCCCCAACCCCACAAAATCAGGCAGCTCCGCTGCATGCGTGATGTCTCATTGAGAAACATGACCGTCTCCCCTCAGCACTCACCCTGAGCACACTGATCTCTGTCTACATGCAAAGCAGCCACAAACTCAGAGTTTCACTAAGCCACCTCACTGGCTGTTGTCCCAACATGTCCTCATGGAGGATCTCCTTACAGTGTTTTACAGATGAAGGCATCAAATGTGTAATTACTAATGTGTGAAAGCATCAGAAGTTTAAATGCCATTGCTGACAGGAAGAGAGAAAGAGTGGGAGTAAGAGGGAGAAAGAGACAGTGACAGAGAGAGAGAGAGAGAGAGAGAGAAAGAGAGAGAGACACACACAGACAGAGAGAGAGAGAGAGAGAGAGAGAGAGAAGAGATGAGATGAGATGAGAGCTGAGTAAAAGAAGAAGGAGAGAAGCAGGATGCTGGCATGTAAAGGACATGAGCCCATCCCTCTCCATCAGTCACCCTCCACCCTAGCCGCACCTCTCCCCTTGGAATAATAGTTTGTGTTGTTTGAGGTGCTTTGCCCCCTGGTGACGAAGTCTGTTTGTCTGTGTGTGTCTGTGTGGGTGTGTGTGTGCGTGTGTATGTGTGCGTGTGTGTGTGTGTGTGTGTGTGTGTGTGCGTGAAACTGAGTTAAAATGAGAGGCCAGCACACAGAGGTTCTTTTTGTTTGCAGGACCAGGGAGGGAAATTGCCGTGAAAATTAGATAATGAGCTGAGTGGTTGGCGCTCCCATTCACAAATCAACCCCATCTTCCCCCCAACCCCCGCCAGTGCCCCTCATCTCATATTTTACCCACTAACACTGGTCCCACCAACACCAGTGAGGTAGGCTCAGATTATGCTGCTGTGTGTGTGTGTGTGTATGTGTATTCTGCAAGCATAGATGTTGGTGTGTGTGTTCCTCTTGTCCTCATGAGCAGCAGTGTGTTTGGCCAGACAGTCTGTCGGAGAACTTGAGACGCACTTTGCATTAAGAATGGCTAGTGAAGAGGCGTTAGAACACAGAGGTTGTCAGCAGACGAGGCGACAGTGGAGTGGTCCTCTTGTGCATCCTATGCTAGATTTGTGAGGTAGTCTTCACTTTGTGTTTCTTCAGGCTGCACTGTGTTTCACACACAAGAGCCCCCTGTCATCTCTGCCACCCCCTACCCCTTCCACCACCCTCACGTCACCCCACCACCACTGCGTCCGTTTCACCAACAAGTGGCCGATTGTTACTGCGTATGCCTAGAGGAATTTTTCAATTTACCTTTTTATCGGCTGTTGGAATCGACACTGAATTAAACGGGCATTCTTTGGAGAGCTCAGAAAACCTCAGGCCACATGGAGAATGTGGAGAAATCTCCCTCGATCCCCCTTAAGAGTTGATGTGTGTGTGTGTGTGTATGTGTGTGTGTGAGTGTTGGTACATGCATGCATTTGCATTGGTTAAGCTTGAAAATACTTGTGTCAGGATCTAGTAAACCTACCTTGTCACCTCTCCCTAATGATCATGTGTACATATATTCTAGAATGAACTGTCTTTGCTCAGCATCAAAAGAACTTTTGCCCTTCCATAGAAAGAGTCTCAAATCCCCTTGAATGCCCCCTTGAATCCAGTTTAAATGGAAATCCTAATTATAGCTGTTTGTTGGGGCTGTGGCCACATAGCTTAGGCAGAGGCCCCCATAGAGGTTGCATTAGCTGCTAAAGCAAAGGGGATCCACTCATCAAAGGGGGCTAATACGCACCTCTTGTCGTTGGTCTAATCTCACCTTATGGGCTCCAGGCTGTAGTAAGAGGCCTTTGCCCGCACCCGCTTTATGTAAGGGTGAGCTCAGCGGCCAGGGCCTGCCTGCCTGCCCACTTGGTGTGTGGAGCAGCCACTGCTCACCCAGCCCACTGACTCCATACACATTTTACACCCCCCTCCCTGCTTTACAGGGTGCAGGGCCTGCTGCTTCCAGTGTCATTCGACTGCACCGCAGTTTTGATCTACTTTCCTGGTCACACCACCCCCAACTCTCTCTGCCTCTCTCTGTCTGTCTCTGGGTGTGGGTTGGCAGCTCTTAAAAAGGGTATTAATTACCTCTGGTTTGTTGCATCATGATGCCACTGTGTGTGGGCAAGACGTTTTTCCAAACCCCTTTGCTTTTTTTCCCCTCATTATTGCTTTTTTTTCTCTCCTGCAGCACGTACTGCAGCTCTTGTGCTCGTACCTTAACTCTTGCAACAGCCTTAGGTGAGGGAGTTCAGCTTCTGCTGGCTTTGTGCTTTAGACCTCAGCAGTGCTTTTGCTTACAGAGCAGTGTATCTTTTTCTCGTGTGCAGTCATTCCTCTGTGTCTTAATTACTGATGGGTCTCAGGGGGAAATAGCACACATGACCATGTCATTCTTTATTGTAAAGCATACACATAGATAAATAGCTTTGTGAGAGGGGGTATTTTAGCGTAATCAAGGAAATCTTTTTTTTTTTTAACTTTCTCTCCTTTTAAGAACACGCTATCTTTCTCTCTCTCTCTCCCTCCCTCCCTCCCTGTCTTTCTCTCTCTCTCTCTCTCTCTCTCTCTCTCTCTCTCTCTCTCTGTCAGTGGTGAGCCAGCTGAGCCCGTAGCAATGGGGAACATATGTCTCTCTGCTGGGATCTGAAGGGCAAGCTGGGAGTGAGGCTGCACGTCACCCTGGTCTGATAGATAGCAGAGAGAGGGAGAGAGGAAGCAGGAGGAAGGTCAGCTCAACAGCTGACTTCCCTCAACCTGTGTACTTTTCAGTGAAGTCACAGCACAGAGGGTGGAAAGCTAAATGGTTAACAGGATATCAGTCAACCATGATCAAACCACTTCCTTGATGAAAGTCAGTGACCTCCTGACGCTGATTAGTCTCTTCGTTTTGGATTCTGGCCTTCGCAGTGTGGTGGGTCTGTAGGAATCTACAGCAGGAGATCTGATATTCTCTTGTCTTTGTCTCCTCCCTTCTCCCTCTCTGTCCATCCCTTTCTTTCTCTCTCCTGCTCTCTCTTTGTCTCCCCTCCTCTCGCTGTGGGCCCCAGGCTGTCTCAGAGGAGCCCAGGCCCAGCTGAATCATTGGAACGAGTGGCACAAGGCTTCTCCCAGCAGTGTCATGCCACCATGCCCATTCCTTCCTTCTGTCCTCCTCTGCCTCCTCCCTTCTCCCTCCTCCCTCCTCCCTCCTCCCTCCTTCCCTCCCCTGCCTTCCCTCTCCTCTCCTCCTCTTCCCCTGACATGGTCCTGCAGCTGATAGATGGGTCCCAGAGGAGCAGGGGAGCGGGTGCGGGGTGCTCTGGAGGGGTCTGGCTGGCTGTGCCACGCGTTTCGTCATGGTTCTCCCTCCGCTTCCGCAAAGAGTAATTTCCTGTGGGGTGACTACTGCCCTAAGAGACCCCGAGGGACCCAGTGTGTGTGTGTGTGTGTGTGTGTGTGCGTATGCTTTCACTGGAAGAGAGAAAGTACTGTGAACAGAGACCTCTCCCATTTTCCGATTTTCCTGAAACTGTTGGCCTACTGAAGGCCAAGAGTCTCTGATGACTGTTGGGATGAAGGTTGTTTTTGAGTGCCTCTGACTCATACTAGCCCCCTCTCCCCTTCCCATCCTCTCTCTCTCTCTCTCTCTCTCTCTCTGTCCATTCTCTCTCTCTCTCTCTCTCTCTCTCTCTCTCTCTCTCTCTCTCTCTCTCTCTCTCTCTCTCTGTCCATTCTCTCTCCCTCTCTATCTCTCTCTCTCTCTCTCTCCCTCCATTGCTTTCTCCGCTATCCCCCTTTGTTCCCCCCTTCCCCTTTCTCCCCTAAGGCTTCTGTCACTCGCCACTTCATTATAAACTCATTACAAAATAATAGCAAAGCTGAAGCTACTGTATGTTACAGTTAGCAGTGATATCCGCCCACTCTGAACATGCAAAACAATTGTGTTGGATAAATGCTGTTTACTTTTCGGTTGCCATAACTCCCCTGTCAGTGCTTTCCTTCATGTTCTTGGTTTTTAATTGCGCATGTGCGATTTTTGTTCTTACTTGTCACCTGGTTATGTCACTGTGGCCGTAGTGCATTAAAACAGTGCATTGAACTGTTACAGCATAGCTGTAAGGAATTTTAGTTGTTCAATTTACCGTAAGTCAGATGTTTGTTTGAACTGTTGGGTGACACTGTTTGTCCTCTTTTCACAGGAGGGCAGTCCAGGAAATTTCTCCATGAATGTACGTCACAATGATGATGACAGACCAGATTCCACTGGACCTGCCCCCGCCTTTACTCAATGGGGAGGTGGCCCTAATGCCGCCCATGGTTAATGGAGACGGATCACAGCAGGTGCGACACACTTACAGTCAGCACGGCGAATATGATGCCGCCCAGACAAACACTGGAAAATATACCTCAGATACACGTTCCACAGGGGCCCAAAACACAGTGACATGCATCATGTCATGTCCATTGTCACTGATATCTCCTTTGTACACCTGCAAACACATGCAATTATCACACCTCAAAAAACTGAAAAAAAAAACAAACAGATAAGTCATGTAGGGACCAAAAAGCATGTAAACATAATATAACAGTCTTTTAAGGCTTGTAAGGTCTTTCTGTGGAACATGCATGGGTGTTATTGAAGTAGAGCAGCAACCACGAACTCAGACCACCTGTTTGGGTATACAAGAAAAAGAACAGTGGGATGCAGCATCAAGCCTCTTCCAGTGCTAATGGATGGGGACACACTGGAGCATAGATGCCAGTGAAGCACCAGCTAAGAATAGGGGGGAGGGAAAGGAGGCTGTGGAAAATTGTATAGGTTGAATGCCATGATGACGGCTGACATTTTTGTTCATCTCTGTCTTTCCCTGTAGTGCTTTTTTGTCTGTGTGTGCCTTTTAGGGTGTGTGTGTGTGTGTGTGTGTGTGTGGCCCTACAGCTGTGTGCTGTGGTGAACTACAGACTTGATATGCCACAACCAAAGCTTTACATTTTTGTCTTTGAAAGCTGGCCAAAGGGAAGGATGTATGTCTGTGGGTTGTGTGCTTCTATGAGTGTGTGTGTGTATGTGTGGCTGCATTAGCATGTTGTGTAACTGTAGGGATGCTACGGTTGGGCTTTCCTCTCCTTAGCTGTATTCCCACTCCCCGTGTTCTCCCTGTTTGAAAAAAAAAGAGCAACTCTCCACAAAAAAAGCAACTGTAGTACACGCTCCGGTTTCCATAGCAACAGCAGCAGCAGCAGCCACGGTAGCAGCGGTGCCAGACAGTATGAGCAGAAAGTAGAAGGCAGGAGCTCACAAGCTCCTGTGCTGCTGTGTGCTGTGCCGTGGTGTGGAGTAGGCAGCCTGGGTCTGCTTGGAGGCCACTGCTGCTGCTGCTGCTGCTGCTGGACTGCTGAGCCAGAGAGAGGGGGATTGGGATGATGGGAGGTCTATTTAGGATTTTGTTCACATCCTCTCAGCATTACCTGTAGCTTACCGGGGTAAGACCGAGAGCCCCAGCCATGGCTGGCCAGCTCTATCACATCTACAGGCACACGTGCTCCCTCAACAGCCTGCCTGCTCAGAACATGATGGTAAGATCGGCCTCCTGCCACAAAAAGGGGGAGACCATGATATCAGATAGATCTCTCTTCCTCTCTCCGGCTCTTTCTTTTTGTTTACTTGGGGATATGTGCTTATTTCCTTGTCTCTCCTTTAATATGGGTTTCAGATTAGTTAGGTTCTGGCTAGCCTTTTACATGTCTTCAGTGGTTGAAAATGTCTTTCTTCTTCTTTCTTTCTTTCTTTCTTTCTTTCTTTCTTTCTTTCTTTCTTTCTTTCTTTCTTTCTTTCTTTCTTTCTTTCTTCTTTCTGTTTCTTTCTTTCTTTCTTTCTTTTGTTTATTTCTTTCTCTTTTCCTTCCTTTCTTTCTGTCTTTCTTGCTTTCTTTCTGTCTTTCTTGGTCGCTGTCTTGCTTTTCTCTTTTTTCTTTTTAGAGAGAGTGTGTGTGCATGCATGGGTTTAGAGACTTTGGGTATGTATCTTTCAGTAAGTTTGTTTCTTTGGTTGGATGCTTGTCTGGTTTGCATGGGTTCACACTGGTAGTTGACAGATGATGTGGAGGGCAGGAGGGTCTCCGTCTCTGGGTTGCTGTCAGATGGATGTGCACCAGTAGTGCTCCCAGCTGCTCGCGTGGCTGGGAGAGGATTTCTTTCAGCACTCGTCTGGCTTGAAGTGTGTGTGTCAGACGCTGCGTACCTGACATATCTGTGCCAGTTTGTGCTACGCCAGTGGCAATATTATTATTATTATTATTATTATTATTATTATTATTATTATTAGTAGTAGTAGTAGTAGTAGTAGTAGTAGTATGATTATTATTCTTATGATTATGATTATTGTGGTTATGATTGTGATTATGATTGTGATGATGATGATTATTATTATTATTGTTATTATTTTAAATCTGATGTCATGTTCATGCCATTCATATTTTGATACTTTATTTGGCTTACTTTATACTGTATTTTTTCTGTTCCACAGGTCTTTCTTGTCCAAGTCAATCCTGGAGAGACGTTCACTATACGGGCAGAGGATGGCTCCTTGCAGTGCATCCAAGGTAAGCCACCCAATGCACCATCAACGCAGCTGTTCTCTCAATGTGCACAGTCCCCCCATCCAACCACACACCCACCTGAGGCTCTTTCTCAGGTCTCCTGGGACTGGTGGCTCTGCAGGTGAACAGGCCGATTGTAGGCCTCAACCTCCCCTTCTTGCTCTCTGGGTGGGGGAGTGTTGTCCCAGTGTGAGCTGAGCCATCGCCAGATTGTGATATGGTTAGGTGTGGGGTTCCTCGGTGCCCTTGCTCTTCTGGAGGGGGGGGTGAACAGCAGTGCCGCACTGTGGTTTTTGTGGCATCGGTGGTTGGCTTGGATGCTTGCCCTCACCAATTCTTGAAAAAGCCCTTGCATAGCTTTCACCACTGCTATCAACAACAGTCATGATACAGCTCAGGAGGGGAGTCTCTTTCACAACACAGCTCAGCAATGTGCTGATAGAATCACTGGGGGGGGGGGGGGGGGGGGCATTTTACAATTCATCACACAGAGTACTAAGCTAAAGCACATCCCAGACCAATGGCATATTCTGTGCTTAGCTGTGCAGTGAGCACAAACCCAAGAGGCACCAGGATGGGTTCATTCGTACCGTCCCTGCAGTTAACGATAAGAGCTTGCTTTAGATCTTGTAGGTACGGACTTGATGTTGTTTTTTCAAAGCATGTCATTAGTGAATGTGTCCTTGGGATTTCTCGTCAAATCATGGCGCAACGCAAATATTTACCTGTGGAGGCGGTCACCTTTCACCTGGTAATCTCCTCCCTCAAGTGGATGTTTGCGTGCGGAAAGATTATTGGTCATGTTTTCCTTCATGCACTGGAATGACAATGGCTTTTTAATGATTTTTATCTACTTGTAAGTATTTAAACACTTGTGCCTCTATTTATCTCTTTCTTTCGCTCTCCTCTCTTTCTCTTTCTTTCTATCTCTCTCTCCCTCTCTCTCTCTTTGTGTGTATGTGTGTGTGGGTGTGTGTGTGCGTGCGTGTGTGTGCATGTGTGTGTCTGTGTATGCGTGTGACCATGACCATACGTTTTTTTAAGCACACCCACAGATCCATAGATTCAGCTGGTATGGCGCAAGCTAATGATCCGGAAGGTGCAATTGAAAGTGTTTGTTGTCCTGTAGTAATAATAAAGACATAGATAAATGGATAGATGGATGGAGAGATAGATAGATAGACAGATAGAGAGAGATAGACCTCTGGCCAGACAGGAGCCCCAGCCTGTGGTCTAATCAGACACATGTGTCAGTGCTCAGAGCTCTGCCCCCTTATATAACAGTCCCAGTGGAGATGGAGATGAGAGCCATGCTCAGGCTGTTGTTGCTGGGGTGGGGAGCGGTAGAGGAGGGGGCCACCACTGGCGCAGGCTGCAGGCTTGCAAGCTGCTGACTGGTAGTGTCTGGGCTGTGCAGTGCAGAGCAGATGAGAATAGATGGGCGCTCCGTTCCCGTTCTCATCTATCCCTGTGGGCAAACAGTTCCGGCGAGAGGCTGACCACATGGCATGTGCGGGGGTGTTGATTCCAGACCAGAACAACAGGTAGGAGGTGAGCCTGTTTAAGCCTTCCCACCTCCATTACCTCCCATTCGCTCTCAGCCTCTGGCTGTGCTACAGCACATGTTGAGTTGCATATATTTCACAAATGGCCCAGGTCCCTTCACTGCTGTGAATGCAGCACTTACCAAGTTTCCATCCATACAACTCAAACAAATACTACTTTTAATGTCGTGACAGCTTGGCTTGCCGAAAAATAACACAATAATTGTGTTAAAAATCTTGATGAGCCCCAATGTTATTGTTGTAACAAGAGAATTCACGTGACCAAAGCAATAATGAATACAGTAATGCAATTATAGTGTAATTATGTAATAATATAATCACTTATCAAAAGATTAATAGGAAAAGTTTGACTCAGGAGTAGAAATTTGGAATTTGTTGCAGAGAGCAATCACAATGAGCTTCTGCAACTTCTCTATATTATTTCAGAATTTTTGGCATATAATGATATTAAAAGTTGCTTATAAGGTCTGAGGAATACAGTACCATGCAAATTAATACAGCCTATCTTTTATTGGAATAAGTGGAGAAATATCCTATTGATCACATTTAGGAGGACTAGTCCGTGTCTTCATATATGAAGCCCATTATTGTGTCAACTCACTGATGAGCCAATGAAAGGAAGTCTCCACAAAAATCCAAAGAACAACTGCTTAGCATGCCTGCTTTTTCATGTTTTTTCCAGTGTGCCACATCAGAAAGTAGAACACACACACATACACACATCCGGTGTCTTAATGAGCAGACGGTAACATGCCTCCCAGGCACAATGTAGGCAAACACAAAGAAACAGAAAGTGAAGGTGGGGATGAAACGATAACTGTGAGTCCACAGGCAGTCCATAAAGGTCCCAGCACAAATGCAGCACTCGCTAACATCCCCCCAACCCCCCCACCCCTCCGCGCCTCCTTTTTTCTCCACAGAAAAAGGTCACTGGGTTTAATTAAAAGTGTGGAGTGAGGCTGTAGCTCCGTGGAGGAGCATGCTTTTTAGAGAGAGAGCCTCTTTGTCATTATGCTAACCTCAGAGCAGAACCCTAGGTTTAGGATTTTATATAAAGTAACCACTGTTTAGCCTGTGGACCACGCTGGCTTCACAGAGCGCATAGAGAACAGCTTTTTTCAGCGGGGGCCGAACGCAGCCAAGAAAACCTAAGCCCTTGCCTGCAGCCTCAGCCTGGGTAGGTGCGCACTCTGCCCTCCCTTACGCTAACTGGAGCCCAGAGTCAGGGACTTTACTGTAAGCCTCAGTGCAGACTCAAGAGGCTCAAGAGATTTATGAGCTGAGTGAGAAAGTGAAAGTTGTGCTCCATGTTAATTATGGACAATGGAAATTCTCCTGTATGAGGTGAGAGGCTGAAGAATTATGTAACGAAGAAAGAGAAGGTAAGCTTGACAGCTGCAAAAGACTAACGTACTGCTGTGTGTGTGTTTTGTGGTGTGCACATGTGTGTGTGTGTGTGCGTGCATGTACAGGGGGTGGGTTGGGGTTGGTGTGGTGGGTGGTAATCAGAGACAAGAGACAAGTGAGAGGGTTATAGCGCCTAGCTGCTCTGGACAGGAAGAGTGGGCGACTCCACGCGCATCCTGCTCTCCTCCCTCTCCCTGCCACTCATTTCCTGCCCCGGAGAGCTGCAAGGCCTGCACAACAGCCCAGCCACAGTTCGGCTTCTCATCTGAGAGCTCCCTGGAAGTTGGATTGCACAACAAATGCAGACAGAAAGCACAGAAAACAGTCTTACTCCCGAACCTTGGCGTAGTCCCAAAGCACTCACATGGTTTTGTGTGAGTGGGCACTTGACATTAGGCGCTGTTGCTCACATTAGCGCGACTAGCATCGATAGCACTGTTAACTTGAATAGCATTGTTAGCGCTGGTTAGTGGTCTGGGCCCCCGGCCAGCATGCCCCTACTCTACTGACTGGCAGCTCATTAGTCTGCTCTGGCCCCTTTTTGTTTACTAGGGCCTGGGCCCGGCTCTATCTCTCTGCTAATTAGGGTGGAAGCAGGCAAACTGTAATCCTTGTGTTGTTTAAACAGGGTGACCTTTTTTTCGTCTTTCTTGTTATCCTTTCTTTTTTTTCCCAAGGCTGGTTAACAGCCCTGTACTACAATCCTTGCCCACCAGTAAGACCACTCTCTGGAGCTTTCCCACACTCGAATCAAAGAAATAACCTCCGATGGTCTGTTTGAGTTCTCTCTGTTCTTTGTTTGGGGATTCTTCGCCCAGCATTTCTTTTGTGAGGGTGTGAGAGTGTGAGGGTTTGTGTTTGTTTGAGTGTGTGTTTGTGTGTGTGTTTGTTTGAGTGTGTGTTTGTGTGTGTGTGTGTGTGTTACAACAGAGACTGGCACCAGGACCCTTACAATGCACTCAAAAGAGTCTCTTCCTATTGCTTTCACCTCTGACTGCACAGTGTGTCAGTGTCATGATATTTAGTCTGAGCCATTCAGGCCCAGTGAAAGTGTTTGTGTGTGTGTGTGTGTGTGTGTGTGTGTGTGTGTGCATGCATGCATGTCTGCATCTGTGTATCTACATGGTGGAGAGCAGTTTCAGTGCTCTTTCTCCTTCTCTTTCCTTCTCTTCCCTACTCTTTCTTTCTTTCTCTCTCTCTCTCTCCTCTCTCAGTCCTTCTCTCAGTACCTCTCTCCCTCTGTCTCTGTCTCTCTCTTTCTCACTCTCTTTAGCCGTCTTCTCTCTCTCTCCCTTGGCCGTCAGCACTAAGGTATTCTGTGTGAAGCGTTGGGTAATTGAGGACCCTGACACTGGGCCCCATTGATGTGGTGATCCTGCCAGCTGTGCGCTCTTCCTGTTTGTCATGTGGCCCCAGCGCAGCCAGATCAGTGTGCCGGAGAGAGGCCCTTTCATGTCTAATGCTCTCAGACAGATGTTGGCCATCCCCGTTTGTTTTGCTCCCGTCTCACCCCCCCCCCCCCCCCCCCCCCGCCCCTCTTGCCTCACTTTCTTTTGCTTTCTCAGGTTCTTCTTCTCCTTCTCAAAGATGATTATTTCTTTCTTTGTGTCTTTCTTTGTGTCTTTCTTTCTTTCTTTCTTTCTTTCTTTCTTTCTTTCTTTCTTTCTTTCTTTCTTTCTTTCTTTCTTTCTGTCTGTCTGTCTGTCTGTCTGTCTGTCTGTCTGTCTGTCTGCCTGCCTCTCTTTCTTTTTGTCTTACCTTTGTCTTTCTACTGTAATTTCCCCCCTCATGTTCCTTGCCTGTTCGTGGTACGTCATTAAAGATAAGATCTGGCGCACAGGCTCATAAACTGGAGGGAGATGTGAGCAGTGTTGTGAGCTTGAAACACATGCATTAAACCTGTCATCGCTCACAAGTGATCAGATGCGCTTCTGTCATTCCCTTTGGATGAAAGAATAGAAGTTGTCTACTTGTTAGTGTCTTTGTTGTCAAACAGACTGTCTGGAATGCAGAACAGGAGTGCAGAACTACATAAAGACAGCACATGGCATAATGCAGTCTTTACGGATTCAACATGCCTCAGCAGTGCCATTTCTATATCCCATGCCTGATAAAGGTATCATGGCCAACACATGGACCCATTGCTTATAATATTCCAATAGTTAATAAAAGCTTATATGGTTGTTTTTTCCAGTGTGGTATGAGATGTAAGAATCCTGGAAAATGTAAATAACAATATTTTATAGGATGGAAAAATAATAATTCTGGCTCAATAACATTTTAGACATAGTGTATTTGTATGAAATGGATGTAATTGTTTTTGTGCTGGAAAGCAAAGAGACACAGAGGACTTGTCTCCCATAATTGCATCAGAGAAGTCACACCACTCATCTGTGAGCTGTGATTTTGCTGATATATACAGAGCTCTCTGTGTCCAAATCAGGTTTAGATGTTTCATGTTTATTTGTTCTTGATTTAAGTGAGTTTAAAATTATTATCCCAAAGGAATAAACATTAATATAACATTAAAACTTGACAGCAAGTTTGTAGGTAGTGTGTGCGTGTGTGTTGTGTGCATGTGTGTGAGAGAGAGAATGTGCTTGCATGTAATTTTGCATATGGTTGTGTTTGTGCTAGTGTGTGTGTGTGTGTGTGCGTGTGTGTGTGTGTGTGTGTGTGTGTGTGTGTGTGTGCGTGTGTGTGTGTGTGTGTGTGTGTGTGTGTGTGTGTGTGTGTGTGTGTGTGTGTGTGTGTGTGTGTGTGTGTGTGTGTGTGTTTGTGTGTGTGCATGTGTGTGTGTGTATGTGTTTGACTGGGTATAAGTGCAGACTAAAACAATACAAAAGACGACTTGTCCTTAGCAGTGGGCAGTTTCTATTTTACAGAAGGTCAGTGAGCCTATCTTTAGAGTGCTCTTCTCAATGGTCATTGTACCATGTCATGAGTGACAGTCTCAGCTTACCTAATGCTTACAAGGTCAGAATTGAGCATACTGTGAAACAGTCACATTTAAACACACAGACAGAGACAAAGAGGAGGAAAGTGTAGAGAAGGTATACAGAGATGTCTTTATGTTGAAGGTGTGTGTGTTTTATGGTAAAGCAAAGTGGTGCCCTCTTGCATTCACTTGACTGGGCCATGAGTGGGTGTTGAGCTGTGACCCTGTGACATGATTGGGTGTCCCACACACAGACTCTTGATATACACACTGCACCTCTACAGTGACAAAGTCAGCTCTATCTTCCTTGGGTGGAACGTGACACGTCTACAGCAACTGCTGGATGTGTTGTTATAAATTTGCAGAAAAAAAAGTGTGGTTCTCCTTAGAAATGGAGGCTCTTTGCCCAGGTGGTGTACGATGGCATGAGAATCACCACCACCACAAGCCCCACCCCCACCACCCATTCCCCAAGGGAAACAGTGGGCCCAGAGTACTGCCACATAGCCATCAACAGTTCGACCACCACCAAGCAACCCTCTTGGGGCTTGGAGCAGTCGCTCTGTGCTCCCCACATGGGACTACACACGAGGATCACAGAGCTCCTGCTCAGTGGCTGCCTGCACTTCATCAGTAACTTTTTTTTTTTTAAGTATTTTTTTGGCCTATTTATTTAGACAGGACAGTGAAGATATCGACAGGAAGTAAGTGGGAGAAGGATCGGGAAATGACCGCAGGCCGGATACGAACCTGGGTCCCCATGGGCAAATGCCCGTTCATGATCGGGTGCTCTAACCACTGCACCACTGCACCCCCTCATCAGTAACTTTTAGTGCAAGGATTTTTAGTCATGGCATCACCCATCCTCAGCTTCAGCAAAGGTGCTTTATTCCTCTGTCTTGATTCAGCATTGTGCTCATGCTACAGTACGTGCTCAATTTGGTCTGTGTGTAAGTGTGTGTTTGTGTGTGTGTTTGTGTGTGTGTGTGCCTGTGTATCTGGAGAAATGGATCACCCAGGTTTTATAAATAATGAAAAATTGGAGAAATAGTTATCAGCCACAAGAACAATAACCACTTGCGGACAACATGTTTCTGCATGGCCAATTAACAGTTGCCTGTGCAACTGTAAAGGTATGTGTTGAAATAATGACATTTTGTTTATAAAGCAAAAGTTTTTAATGTGAATAAAGTGAAGTCAAATTGAATCTCCCTAGTCCCATAGAGCACCAATACACCATCCAATCACTGTCTATCTAATGATATTATGCAGTTTTAAATAACAAAAATAGCAACATAGTAAATCTCTGAACAGATATAGTTACACTGAACATTTTTTTGTTATGTGACAATACTGTAACACTGAGCATCATGTGTATTATGTCTTTGGTGCTTGTACTATAGTTTAAAGACAGTGACTGAAATGACTTGAACTTTGTGAAAATCTTCTTCATGTTAATGCTGTGTGTGTCTGACTAAATGGGATGTAACTTGTAGAACTTTGCAATTATGCTTTTTCTGAAACATTTAGTGTGTGTATGTGTGTATGTGTGTGTGTGTGTGTGTGTGTGTGTGTGTGTGTGTGTGTGTGTGTGTGTGTGTGTGTGTTGTGTGTGAGTGTGTGCATGTGTGTATGTGTGTGTGTGTGTGTGTGTGTGTGTGTGTGTGTGTGTGTGCATGCCGCCTGTGCATATGTATGTCTGAGAGAATGTGTATGTGTGCATGCTTATGCATTTCTGTCTGCGTGTGTGTATGCAGTCACACAAACTTGCATTGAAGTTAATAGGTGCGTAACACACAGAGAGAAAGAAGTTTAAGAAAGTGGAAAAGTGGCTGTGTAAGTTTCCAGAAAGCTGGATTGAGCCCTAGTCTGCCAGAGCTCCACTGGAGCCCAGGGACCCAAACTACACACAGTACACAGTAGTCAGAGAGAGAGAGAGAGAGAGAGAGAGAAAGAGAGAGAGAGAAAGAGAGAGAGAGAGAGAGAGAGAGAGAGAGAGAGAGAGAGAGAGAGAGAAAGAGAGAGAGAGAAAGAGAGTGAGAGAGAGAGAGAGAAGGAGAGAGAGAGAGAGAGAAAGAGAGAGAGGGGGAAGTGGGAAGAGATATGGCACTTCCACACACTTTCCGCTGGTTTAGCGCACACATCTCTCTCCACCTTGTTTCTGTAGTTTTTTCCCCCGCTACCCTCTCCTCCTCAGCCCAGGCGGCCCACGTTGGGAAGGAAAAGGAAGGGAAGCAGCACGAGGAATGCGAAGTTGCTGTGGCGCTCTGTCCTTTGGAATGCCCCAGTTCTGTGGGGAGTTTTAGACAACTGGGAAGTATTAGACTGCGAAGGGTTATGTCGGTCATTGAGTGGAAAATACGTTTGAGACATAGCTGTTTGAAGCTGCCATTGCTGTGATGTGATAGGAAATTGCACAGCATAACACATGCTTGCCAGGTCTTGTGAAGAGAAACACTGATACAGAAAGCAATGCACAATGTTTTCTTTCTTTCTTTCTTTCTTTCTTTCCTGCAAAACAATAACAAAACAAAGTCGCCTCACTGCTGCATGACTTGAATTTAGCAACAGAAAAAAAAACGAGCTGTGATGCCAAGGCAGAGAAAGTGAGAAGCAGAGAGAGAGAGAGAGGGAGAGAGAGAAAGAGAGAGAGAATTCCTCCTGTCTACTGGCCCGAGCTCAAACGGACAGAAGAGCACGGGGTGAAGGAGTGCATTTGGACAGGGCCCGGCAGCCGCAGCCTTTTTTCCTTCTCCTCCTCCTCCCTTTTCTTCTTCTTCTTCTTCTTCTTCTGATCTTTTTCTGCTTCTCCTTCATCTTCCCTTGCTTTTTGTTTGTTTCAGATTTGCTCTTCCATCAGATGTAAGAAATGCTTCCCCCCTAGTGCAGCTCTGCATTGCTTCCTCCTGGTCTGTGCTATCTGTGCTTGTCACCAGCCAGCATCCGATAAGGTGAAGACACAGACTCAGCATGCAAAGACTGACACTAAGAAGAGTGTGTATTGGACTAAACGCGTGGACTAACAGTATTATGTGACAACATATGCCTCTCTCAACCCGATTGAGCAAGAGAAATCTGTCATCCAGCTCGGTGCCAGGGTACAGATCCACTCCCGTCTCCTTGAACTGCTCAGCTGTGGGTGCAGGCATGGTGCCCTGTCTCTGGGCAGCTATGCCATGGTCCTGAGCTCATGCTGTTTGACGCAGACCACAGAAACTGGACTGAGCCTACAACACGCAGATGGAGTCAGGCTATTCACTCAGTGTTAGCTTAGCCGCTTTTTTTTGTGGCAAAATCAGTATGGCAAGTTCACAGTCTGTGTTCTGTGTGCTCTTGTAGGTGGGAGATGTGTTTAGGGCCGTGATTACTGCTGAATTTTCACAGAGTTACAACATGTGGTTCGTGTAGGTGCACGTGTGGAGAGAAGGGTTAGAAAGTAGAAGGAAAAAAGAAGTAAAAGGAGAGCAAGAGAGGGAGAGAGGGAGAGAGAGAGAGAGAGAGAGAGAGATAGAGAGAGAAGGACACAGAGGGGAAGAGAGTGAGCATGCCTGGTCCTGTCTTCACTGCAGACATTCCTAGTACAGTGCCTGTGCTCTCCTCTTCCCAACCTAGCACCTCGGGGGAGGAGGGCAGTCCCAGGACAAACACACCACAGCACCTGGATGTCCTCCTGAAGATGGCCATCTCTTTTTCTGTGGAGGGAGGTGTTAGGGGCCCCTCTAATCCCTCCAGAGTGTCCAAGTGGCTGAGGTCTAGACCCAAATATCCACTTCAACCTGGGCAGAAATTCCCCATAAGGTTCCTCAATCTGCAAAGAAAGTGTAGTGTGTGCATAGAGCCCCTCTCTTCCTCTCCCAGTTTTTTTCCCAGCCAGTAACACACACACACACACACACACACACACACACACACACACACACACACACACACACACACACACACACACACACACACACACACACACACACAGGCACACACAGGCACAGAAGCACACACACCTCTGTAATCTAGGTCTCCTTTTCAAAGTGTTTCATTATCAATCTGCTGATGACAACCAATCAGCTTTTGGTTATCATTATCTTACTTACAAAACAGCCCTTTTGTGTTCGCTCTGTCCTTGCTGTCTTTCCTCTTTTATTCTGCCTTCTCCTCTGTCCTTTCTCCCCCTTCTCTGTAGAGTACCTCTCCCCCCTGTCTCTCCCTCTGACTCCTTACAGACGGTCTGAATGCAACCTGGCAGAGGGCTTCCTTGCTTCCTGCTGCTGACGTGGCTCCAGTCTGTCAAGCCTGCAAAAGACTGGAGCTCTTCTCTCTCCTGGCCTCTCTATCTCTGTCTGTATCTCCCTCCCTCTTTGTCTCCTTTTCACTCCATCATTCTTTCACTCACTCTTATCAGATAAACTCACTCACTCACTCACTCACTCACTCACTCACTCACTCACTCACTCACTCACTCACTCACTCACTCACTCACTCACTCACTCACTCACTCACTCACTCAATTATGTATTCACTCACTCACTCAATAACTCACTCACTCACTCACTCACTCACTCACTCACTCACTCACTCACTCACTCACTCAAACACTCATTCACTCACTCATGTATTCACTCACCCACTCACTCAGTAACTCACTCAGTAACTCACTCATTCACTCACTCCCACACTTACTCACTCACGCATACACTTACTCAGTCACTTTTTTTTCTCCTCACTCATTTACTTTTGCTCTCTCACTGTCCTCTGCTGCCCCTCTCTCAGTGAAGCTGGCAGGCAGGCAGGCAGGCTTTGCTGTCCCCCTTATAAAGGAGTCAGTATTCACATCTTAACTGAGCTCTCAGAAGACAAGCACACTCGCTCTCACATACTGAAAGCTCCTTTTGCTGTCTTGCCTGGTTGGCAAGCCAACACTGTAAGCTTCAGTGTGTGTATGTGTGTGTGTGTGTGTGTCTATTACAAACACACACACACACACACACACACACACACACACACAAAACCTTAAAACTAAGAGGGAGAGGGAGAGAGACGTTAATTCATTTGAGGTAATCAACCTGTTATTTTTAGTTTGAACATTCTGCCTTCTTTCCCCTGCTGCTCACTTCAGTCTGCACACCCACCTGTGTGCTCTGCAGCCTTATACACAACATTGCACTATAGCACAGACCACAGTTCTCCCATCTGTCTGCTTCTGTGTGTCACACTGTACCTGGCTCTCTCAACGTTATTCTCCTCTACAGCTTCCCTACATCATGCAGGCCGATAACCATCAGCAACTCTCACTGTGCGTCTGTAAGGCCAGACCTGAAAAAGACACTGGCATCCTGTGGGATGGCAAGGAACATAGGATCAATCTTCAATCTTCATACTGCTTTTCACAGCATATTTTTTTTATTACATGCATATGGCACTAAAGCTGTGGAGGACCAGCGGAGAGGAGTGTAAGGGTTAAGTGAAAGACCAGCGCAGCACATACAGTGTGGGGGACCAGAAATACTCCTGCAGGCCTCCATGGCTGCTGTAGGGCCAAAGGCGGGAGGTCTGGTTTGACTTTGGGCACGAGGCATGTGCAGCCCTGGTGGCCTCTGCTAACAGACATTTCACTGGAATCAGACTCACGTGTGCCACCTGCTTGAAATCCTATGTGTTTGTGTGCATTTACACATAGTGTTTGGATTAGTCAGAGTATGGACTGTCTGCGCGTGTGTGTGTTAATAAGAATTGGTTACAGTCTCTAACTCCTATATATGTTTTTGGGGAAGGGTTCTGTTTTCTGCCCGGCCCTAACAAGTGGAACTGCCTCAAGCATGACCATCGCCCCTTTCTGAGGTGCCATCATGTAAAGCCCTCTTCATGCAGACAGATTCAGCCCAGAGGTCACACGCACCGCACTGCAGTGTCTCTCACTGGAGCTCATAAACCTCCCTCTGCTCTTGCTTTCAAACGGCCTACAGCCCTCCACCCTCCCTCCCCTCAACCTCTCTTCTGCTGTCCTCAGGCCCAGCTTCACAGCCCTACCCATGGGGCCGTGCGGTCACTTAATATCCCTATAACTCTCACTTCCTCTCCTGACTCTCTCTTGCTCTCTCCCTCTGTCTCTTTCTTTCTCTCTCTCTCTTTCTACCTCTCTCTCTGCCTCTCCCTCTCTCTCTTCTCCTCTGTCTCTCCCTCTCTCGTGTGTGTGACAGAAACAGGGAGTGAGTAGTCAAATAGGAAGAAAGAGTAAGCCATTTGAGAGGCTTCTTGATACCTCAGGGAATGTATCGAAACCTCACCACACCTTCCAATAGAAACCTGAATGATTTCTGGTAAATACAGTGTGCGTGTGTGTGTGTGTGTGTGTGTGTGCATCTGTTTGTGTGTCTGGTTGACAGGAGGAAAAAGAGAAGAAGAAGGCATGTGATGGGCCTTTTGTTTGCCTAGGGGAATACACTGAAACCTTGTAAGGAAAAAGAGACAATGAGAGAGTGATACAAAAATACACTTGCATACAAAATACAGTGGGTGTGCATGTGTGTGCGTGTGTGTGTGTGTGTGTGTGTGTATGCGTGCATGTGTGTGTGTGTGTGTGCTTGTGTGCATTGTGTTTGTATTTGTGGTAGTCTCTGTAGTGGTCTGTTATTTATGAATGAATAACAGTGTGTGTGCATGTGTGTTTTTCATGTGTGAGCTCCTCTCCTGCCTTTACTCATCTGTAGAAATCCAGGACACATAACCATAAATGTGTCTCCTCAACACTTTTTCCACATCCGCCTCATCTCATTTGCCTGAGACACCACCAGAGCAGCAACAGGAATGGCATTCAAACTTCTGAGAAAGTTCATGGAAAGAATGGCTCTCCTGTTGAGCTGTGCTCAGATGCCATTTTATTTTAGCATTCCTTGCCCCTGCGCTCCCCATTGAGATACTGAGCATACCGACACAGCTGGTCACTCACAGTCTAACGTCTGAGGTCATCATTGTGCGTCAGACAGTTGCACAGAACATTTGCTGAAAGAAGGAATGAGGAGATAGCGCCGAGTGGCAATGTCTGCCTTGTGTTTACTCTTTTTTCCAGTAAGTAAGTTCCAGACAGTGGGCTGTAAAGGATTGGGAACAGGATGAGTTCATTGTAGATTTCTCAGTCCTGCCTTACATCATGTTTAAATACTCAAAGTATCACTTATGGTAACTTGTGCACATGGATTATCTCCATTTCTTTGTTTTATTTTTCCGTCTCCCTATGTCTTAGACCCACACTTTTGCATATGCACA
>CM050221.1:24230000-24232500 GCA_027475355.1 Coilia nasus
GTGTGTGTGTGTGTGTATGTGTGCGTGTGTGTGGACCGTACAAAAAAGATGTAACTGAAAAGGGGCAAAATTGGTTTATTTAACAAATTTGCAAACAAGAGAGAATGTGAGACTGGTCCTAGGCAGTCATCAATTGCACCAATGCAAGAATGTTATTAGGAGTGAATGTGGTTAGTGTTGTGTTGTGATGGATGTTATGCAGAAATGAAATAAAAAAACAAATGACCTTTTTCTAAACAAAAGAGAAAGTCGTACTTTTGGATGGTGAGACACCTGTGCATCAGAGCAGTTTATAAGGCACTTCTGCCAAGCCTTTTGGCACACCTGCAGACAACAATGAGAACACATGCAGAAGGCCTAGCAGGTTGAAGCTGTTTATGCATGTGGGTGTGTTTTTCTTCTTCTTTTACAGATTTTACCTGTACATCTGTCACTATGTGTTGTAAGATGCTATCTATCCACAAAGACGTTGGATCTTCTGCCCATGGGATGTCACAACGTCTCAATGTGTCAAAATTTGGATTTTCCAGAACTGGCTTTGTTTTTGTTGGTTGCATGTGATGTGTGTGTGTGTGTGTGTGTGTGTGTGTGTATGGGCGTGTGTGTGTGTGTGCGTGCATGTGTGTGCGTGAGTACGTACCTAGTGTTATTACAGTATATTGCCCCCACAGCTGTTCTGCAGCATTAGACAGTAAGGAATGAATAGTGATTTGGTTGTCAATCAGGGCCAGATCAATGGGGGACATTCCACTGAAGATCCCAAATCCCAACGCATGACACCCCCATCAACCACACACACACACACACACACACACAAACACATAAACACATACCATCTGGAAACAGGCAGACACACTCGATCACATAGCTGTCACTGGCCCTGTAAGAGCTGTTGTTTTGCGATCCCTATCTGTCGGTCAGTGTTCTGTCCGTATGTGGGCAAGCACCCCAAAGAACTGTGAGAGGGGTGGTTTTTGGGATTGTAATGAACACATTAAACATGGTCAAGGACAAGATGTGGTGTCCTCTCTCTTCAAGCACTGGTCACTGGCACAGATACACTCCTGTCTCTCTCCTTCTCTTTCTCTGTCTGTCTGTCTGTCTCATACACTCTCTGTCTTAGTCTCCCCCTCTCTTCCCCTCTCTCCCTCTCTCTTTCTGTCTCTCTCCCTTTCTCCATCTGTCTGTGCCTCTCTCTGCCATCTTTTTCTCTCTGAGCAAGTGCTCTTTATTTAGGAGTGAACAGACAGTCGTCTCCTTGTCTAGCCAAACCACCCCACAGCAAAGCTCCGTCGCTGGCTGCTGGATCTATCTTTGAGCTGATGGAAGCAGAAAATCACATTACGTCCCATTGCTTTGGTAGGCTTCTGCTCTCATGCCCTTTCCCAGCACCCTCAGACCTCATCAGTGGGTTCTTGTAGTGTGTGTGTGCGTGTGTGTGTGTGTGTGTGTGTGTGTGTGTGCAGAGCATCATTGTTTTAGCTGCTTTGGAATTAGCTGTGCATTTTGACTAGAAGAGGTCTGTTAGCATTTGGGTTAGCATGTGTGATCCTGCAGATAAATGTAAGCGTGTGTGTGTGCATGCATGTGTGCACGCGTGTGCATGTTTGTGCCTGCGGGCATTATGAATGAATACAGCATGAAAACATAGGACCCTTTTCATCTGTAATAGTGCAAAAAAAAATCTTACAATTTTTAATTGTGAGTATCAAGTAAATCAATAAGAAACCACCTTGAGATCAATTCTTCTCTCTACCACTACTCCTTCGTGTGTGTGTGTGTGTGTGTGTGTGTGTGTGCGTGCATGTGTGTCTGTGTGTGTGTGTGTGTGTGTGTGTGTGTGTGTGTGTGTGTCTGTGTGTGTGCGCTTGCGTGTGCGTGTGTGTATGCTTGCATGTGTGTGTGTGTGTGTGTGTGTGTGTGTGTGTGTGTATGTTTGCATGTGTGTGTGTGTGTGTGTGTGTGTGTGTGTATGTGTGTGGTTGAAACAGGAGAGAGAGTGGGTGGCTGTTCTGTGTCTGCTCAAATAGAGTTGTTGCATTTGGTTGTGTGTGCTTTTCCAGCCCTTTCACCCTCAGGCCCGAACCCCTAGAGCTTTTAACTGCCCTTCTTGCTCCTGAAATAGAGGGATATGGAAGAGTAGACAGACAGACAAATTGTAAGAGATGGATAGATTGTGTATGGAAGAGATAGATAGTATGTGACAGAGAGAGGTTCAGTAGAGGGGGCCATTAAGCAAAGAGGGTATTGAGACACCATCAGTAGCATGGCCCTGGGTATGTTGAGCAGACCCTTGTGTATGTGGCCTGCAGCAATGGGAACCTGCTGTTGCACCATTAGGCCCTGTGTCCTGGAAGTCAACAGCAGCAGCAGCAGCAGCAGTGCCACTATTACCACTCGCAGCACACACAGCCACACTCAAGTCTCTCCCAGCACTGTGAAGATTTGTGGATGGGAGACAAAGAGTGTCTGTGTTTTTCAGCTGCATTTTTGGAGGTGG
>CM050221.1:24237500-24260000 GCA_027475355.1 Coilia nasus
TTGGCACGCTTGCTGACGACCTAAATGGCAGGACCCACTCAAAGTCTCTGGAGAGCGTTTGCTTTCGGCTGCATCATGAATCGGATCTATTGAAATTGCGCCTTGCCCAAGAGGTGCAGGCAGCTTTGTGTCATTGCCCTGGTGTCGTCACAGACGCCTCTAAGAGTGTGGCTTTGTTGGGTTTGGGGGACAGAGGCCCTCTCCCAAACATACTGCCCCCCCCCCCCACCCCCCACCCCACCAAAATGAGCTGTGCTGGAATTACAGTAAACCGTACACC
Organism: Coilia nasus; assembly: GCA_027475355.1. Lineage (NCBI taxonomy): Eukaryota > Metazoa > Chordata > Actinopteri > Clupeiformes > Engraulidae > Coilia > Coilia nasus. Next base: position 24,237,781 of record CM050221.1, read on the forward strand.
CCCTCCGCACACACACACACACACACATACACACATACACACACACTGTATCAGCAGGATCCACACTGGGCGAACATGACTTCATGTTTTTGGGGCACATTGGGAGCAATCACAGACATTCATCTCCACAAGGCCAGTGGCGACCTGCTGGTCATGTCAGGAGTGGACCCATAACTCAGCCATGCCTTCATGGGGGGGGGGGGGACGACTATTTGTCAAAAATACACACTATTGAAGTGGGCTGTGTTTGTGTTGGCTCAGCAGAGTATGCTGAAGTTTGTTTCCACATATGTGTCAGATAGTTTAACCCTCTCTCTGTTTCTTTCTCTCTCTCTCTCTCTCTCTCTCTCTACCTCTCCCTCTATCTCTCTCTAGGGCCTGCAGAGGTTCCAATGATGTCACCCAACGGCTCCATCCCCCCCATCCACGTGCCTCCAGGATATATTTCCCAGGTGAGTGTGTGTGTGTGTCTGTGTGTGTCTATGCCTCACACACTGAACCCATTACCTGGATGGATAACACCTTCTTGGGGCTGACCAGCAGCCATGGGCTGTGGGCCTTGTGTGCCTCCATGCAGGCGGCTCTGAGTGAGGCTCGATAAATGTGTGTGTCAAGGAGTTAGGGATTCTTGAGTTAATGTGTGTTGCTAAGCTTATGGGTGCTTACAAATTTCAGATTGTGTGTGTGTGTGTGTGTGTGTGTGTGTGTGTGTGTGTGTGTGTGTGTGTGTGTGTGTGTGTGTGTGTGTGTGTGTGTGTGTGTGTGAGTGATTTTGTGTGTGTGTGTGTGTGTGAGAGAGAGATATTGTGTGAGTGTGTGTGACTTGTACAATCATGATTTTGTTTCGAAGCTTTGCTGCTACTTGCTGCTCTGCTGTTCCTAAGCCACAGGAAAGTGTTCAGGATTCTCCACTGACATGTGCCCATGAATTCTGTGCACATCTTTCCCCGAAGCTGTTTTTAACCTCTTGCCTCTAGATAAGCCCCCTCTGTCATTTTTCATGATTTGCTGCCATATAATAGAAGGTCTTGAAAAAATGGGGTACAGGGTATTTCACCACAGCAGGAAATGTTTTCAGTGGTCAAATGAATAAATTAGCCTGCATTGTCATTACTTCTTCAATGGCACTGTGGTGCATCCAGGAAATATAGGCCATTACAAATCCCATAAGGGCACAAAGAGCTTTTTTAAATAATAAACATTCCTAAAATGGCCCATCAATAAATTTACTGAAAGCCAATCAAGCAGGTCTGGGTACAAGGTCTAGGTCAACACAGGGCATTTGGTAAAGCAACACTCAGCTTGCAGTGAATACTCACTAAAGCCATTTAAAAATCTACTCTACAGTACTTCAATTAAAAACCCCATGGCTGCCAAACTGAACCAGGAGCATATCCAAGCAGGCATCCAAAGCCTCTCAGCCCTGGGGAGAGGAGAGGCAGCAGAACAGACTCTGTTTTAAATATCAGGAAGTGATGTATTATTTTGATGTGTCATTATCCTGTGCCTGTCCATACTGCCTGTGATGCTGCATAGAATTTTGCGTCAGTCTGGCAAACCTGCCTATTCTCGGCTGTTAATTTGCCAGAGAAATCGGGCAGCGATGAAAAATGAATGATAAGCATACATCATTGGAATTGGTGGTCTGATTGGTTGTATACAGTCTGGTCTCTCTCCGGTAGTATACAGAGGCACTTCATAGACGCCTGTTGACCCTGCCTCTGAGAACTTAATGTCTATGGGATCTTTGCCAGATCAAGCTCCGTTTACGAGCTTTGTGCGACAGCAAGGCTAGTGCGTCATGTGTGCAGGTGTTTTTCTGAGGAGAAAAGAGAGGTGGGATGTTGCTGTTCATTTTTTGGCCATGAACCTTCCCCCAGTGGCCTGTTAGAGATGCTGAAGAAAGGTTGTGGTCTGATGATGACATTTCCCCGAAAGGTCAAAACAGAGAAAAACACAAACAAGTCTTTGCAGGAAGAAGGGAAGGCAAATAGGCTGTGCTTTAACTGGCAGTGAGGTTTCATGACTACCCCCCCCCCCCCCCCCCCCATCACAGAAGGCAGACAAAAGAAAAAGAGACAGTGGAATGGATGTAGAGAAAGAGGTTCAAGTTCTTGTTACTGTGTTCATACCTGCATGTAGTGCAGTGGACAAGTGCTCATTTCTTGACACATATTTTACAAATATGCCCTAGCCATCCGAGAATCTGACTCACTACCATCTTTCAAACTGAACCTCAAGACCCACCTCTTTCAAACCACTCATTACACCTGAGTCTTCTTTCCCAGTACCACCAACATCACCAGTTTCCTTCGCCCTAATCTGCTGTTCCCCTTTGTATCCTCCCTGTCCTGATGTCTCTCCTTACCTCTGTTCATTTCTCCAATACTGCGTGTTTTCACTGTTTTCACTGTTTCTATGTACTGTATGTAATGTATGTCCCATTATTGTCCGTCTGTACTGTCCTTATGTACTGTATGTCCCAATACTGTGTGTTCTGTACTGTCCTTTGTAAAGCGTCTTTGAGTGTCAAGAAAAGCGCTATATAAAACATATGTATTATTATTAAATAACAAAGCTCCAAATATGTATCAAGTTTGACACCTATTGTACATTCTGTAAAATAACTCAGACACAGGGCACACAGTAGAAGTATTGAGGGTTCTTATCCTTTTTTCAAAGCATTTAAAACTAACAAACAAACAAATAAATTACATAAAGTAAATGTTACTTCTTCATCATCTGAGCAGCAATGTTATCACATTTTCTTCGTCTGAGTAACAACCCAGCTGGTGCACACGCATGCACGCCCACTCCAACCCTGCAGGTGGAGGAATCTGCTAATTGTGCAGAGGTCACTGACTGGGTGGCACTGAAATTGAGGACACGCTGTGCACTGTGCCAGCTAAGAGCGGGAAGCACAGTCAGTGTTGCGTAATGGCCGGCCCCACCAGGAACAGGGGTCGCTCGCTCGGCCCTTAGCCCCATGGGGCCTACAGGCTATGGGCCGGCAGGGAGGGAGGGAGGGAGGGAGGGAGGGAGAGGGGCCTGTGAAAAGGCAGAAAATGGTTGAAGTGGGATTACAGATCTGAGGAAAATAAAAGAGAATGGGTGTGGAGAGAGGATAGATTTTGGGGAAAAACACAGTGCTAAAAGTTACAAAGATTAAGCAATGTTTATCAACAAGTGAGTATAAAAGTAAAATTATGTTCAAAGCACATAAAAATCAGCTTTCACAGCCTTAACTGGTTATGATGTCTCTGAAGAGTTTTTTTTGTTGTGGAACAAAATCACACTTTGTAAATGTAATATAAGTATGGAATTGTAAATGTGGTCATATTAGACTGATTTACCATAGGCCCCTCTTCCCATGGTTTCAGGTTGAAACACGAGAAGGCACAGATTCGCTCCTTTGTGATGAGGCTGTGTCAACATTACTCACAAGCTGCATGATGTTTCTGACCTCTTTACCACACCAGCACCAAATGTACCTTTAAACACAAAATGACTTTAGGCTAACTGTTAGAGTGTTCATTCACATCTTAGCTCTACCTTAAAAATTCACATTTCACAAGACTTTGGAAGTCTTTGTTTATTTTCCTCCTCTGTCGACTACTGAGAAAGAGGCTTGTGTTTCTGTGTCAGTTGTTGTGGAGCCAGCGAGGCCGTCCATCCCACCCCCCCACCCCCCCCCCCTGGCACTCAGCTCATCATTCGGGCTGTCACTGATATGTCCTGCTCTTCCTGAACTCTTAGCATGTGGAATATGTAAATAAGACCACATGCTTTCTCTTAGGGTGATGAAACAGGCCTGGGGGTTAGAGAGGAAGAACAAGCACAAACGCTTGTGTTTCAGCATTTGTACAGCACAGAGTGTCATAATACTAAAATGAAATGGATGACAGAATGCTTCACAGACAGAGAACTTGTCCTCAGTGTAGGGGTCAAGAACTTCCTCTACATGCACAGACATGTACATGCACATAGGTACATAGACACATGCATACACACACAAAGCAGGAGATTACAGCAACATGTGTGTGTGTGTGTGTGTGTGCGTGTGTGTGTGTGTGTGTGTGTGTGTGTGTCTGTGTGTCTGTGTGTGTGTGTGTGTGTGTGTGTGTGTGTGTGTGTGTGTGTGTGTGTGTGTGTGTGTGTGCGTGTGTGTCTGCATGTGTGCGTGTGTGTGTGTGTATCTGCGCGTGTGTGTGTGTGTGTGTGTGTGTGTGTGTGTGTGTGTGTGTGTGTGTGTGTGTGCTTATTGCCTGGTGGTTTATGAGTGAGCATGGCCCCATGTGGCCCCCATGTTAACCATGTCTGAGCTTGAGCTTGGGTCTGACAGAGGCAAGGGTGGGTGGTAGCCTCCCGCCAGCTGAGCTGTGCTGACTGATGGGCCTGTCATGGGCTGCGGGGGGTTACTGCTGCAGGCGGCTGTTGGCCGTGCCTGGGATTAGGTCTGATCCCATTATTTGTCCCAAGATCCATCCGTCCGCCCATCTCTGGCCTCAGTTATTTTACACATGTCTGGGCCGCCGAGTAACAGGAGAGGGACTGTCTCAACTGACACACCTTTTCCATTTGTCCTTCCCACCTGTATTCGTCATTTTCCTCCTGCTTTCTATCTAAAATCCCACTCATTCACCCCTCCATTTTTCTCCCTTCTCCTTGTTTTGTTCCTCGTCTATTCTCTCCTCTTCTGTCCTCTCCTCACCTCTCCTCTCCTCTTGTGTCCTCTCCTTCACTCCAGGTCCTGGAGGACAACACCGGCGTGCGGCGAGTGGTGATCACCCCCGGGTCCCATGAGTGCTACCCTCCCAGCTATTCCCCCACCATCTCCCCCACCCACCACCTTCCCCCATACATGGTGCCCCCTCCCTTCATCCCAAACTCACACACGGCCTTCTACCCGCCTGTCAGCCCCGGCGACATGCCACCGCACCAATACTACCAGCACCATCTCCCACCCATGTATGGGGAAGGTAAGACACGACCCCAGCCACCCTGTTGAGGAGAGGAGATGGTCGGGGAGAAGCTTACCACTCTACAGCCCTGTCTTTGTCACAGTTAGCTTAGTGTTACTTCATAAGCTTGACTCCTTATTGCCGAGTTGCAGCAGCTGTTTTTCTTTGACTCTGTTGCTAATAACTAAATACTGGATTTTCACTGGATGATCCATTGAGGAAATAAAAGACATGTTAGTGGCTAAGCCTTTGCATGGAACATCTTCAAGATTACTGTACAGTAGGTTTTGTTTTTTTGCCATGCTGTTTGACTGTTAACAGTATAAACACAAGATGCTGTATTTTTTGCCTGGTCCTTTTTGCCATTTCAGAAATCATTCCAGTGTACAATATGAATTACATAAACCGGGATGAGCAGTACAGTAAGCCGCAGCCCAAGAAGGTGCCCAAGGAAAGGCAGCTGGACCGGCAGAACCGCCTTAACAGCCCGCCCGCCTCGGTCTATAAAAGCAACATGGGCTGTGCCAGCATGTACAACGGCTACAGCAAGAGCCACAGCAGCCTCGGGGGCAGTGGCGGAGGAGGCGGTGGCAGCGGAGGAGGAGGAGGCAGCGCTGGTGGCAGCCCCAGTGCCAAGAAGACTAACCGGGGAGCGCGCAGCAGTCCGAGGAACAGCGAACCAGACGTCCCAGGTACGTGACGTGGCAAGCGCAAAGATGTTCGTTGGTGCACATCCCAGTTCTACAGTGATCCTGTAGATTTGTGTTTGGGTTATACTTGATCACACACTGTAAGCGTCCTCAGAAGTTACGTAAAACAATGCAAGAATGCAAGTTCTCTTCATATCACTCCTTCGCTCTTCACTGCCCTTTGGAGTCTCCCTTCCTCCAATACTATGCATTACATCAGTATATTTATGTGCATGTGCATGCATGTATGTGTGTGTGTGAGTGCATGTGTGCGTGTGTGCATGTGTGTGTGTGTGTGGAGAACAGACAGACTTAGTGGGAGTCACACACACCATCATTGTTTAGAATTTAGCGCATTACTGCAGGCACGTCTTGACAGTTTTGCAAGATGTGTTCTTATGAAACTATAATTCCCTGTGGCGAAATTAAAACCTTGGACAGCACCACTCTGTATGGGGTTCCAAGAGAATATTATGGGCTGCCAAACTGTCTGTTCACTTCTCTTTCAGATGTTTTAACACTGTATCATCATCAGCTACATTCTTGTTAGTGGGAAAATGTCTTCAATGTTGACGTTTGCTCAGCAATGGTAACATCACAACACTCTGCTGTTGTTAACCTTTCTTCATTTTACATATGGAAATGAGGAAAGAGGGTGTCTTTCTTTCTTTCTTTCTCTTTTTCTCTTTCTCTCTTTCTCTCTCTCTCTCTTGCTCTTTCTCTCCCTCTCTCTCTCTCTCTCTTTCTCTTTGTGCATGTGTGTGTGTGTGTCTGTGTGTCTGTGTGTCTATGTGTGTGCATGCATGTGTGCGAGAGAGAACGAGAAGTGAAAAAGAAACAGATGATCCCCATGGCTGGGATTGAGGAGGCCTAGTTTGCCCTCAGAAACTGCATAGTTGGAAGCCGTCTCTGTGCTATCAGTTTTCCAGCACCCACAATGTGGCCCTTGTTGCCCGGCAAGGGCCTCTGGTGAGAGCCTGCCCACATACCTGAGAAGTCACGTTTTTCCCCAATGAAGGGGCCCTTTGAGCGGGCCTGCACTTGCCGCACGGGTCTTATCAGGCCTCCCGGTGCGACATTTGGAGGCAGCCCTTGACTCGCCTCGTCAGGATGCAGACTGCCACGAACACTTTCAGGAGCATCTTGGTGTGTGTGTGTGTGTGTGTGTGTGTGTGTGTGTGCGTGTGTGTGTGTGTGTGTGTAATCCCCTCTTTTAAACCAGTGTGTGCACCCACTGAGCAACCTCTGTGATGCTGTCACTCGTCATCATGGGCGGTGACAGAGGTGACCTATTCCCTCGTACACCTGCACTGCAGAGCAGGAGAGCGCATCCTGTCAGGGGGAGGTGGGGGAAATGTCAAGGCAGCTTAGTGTGTTTGTTATGCATAGTCAGGTGCTGACAGCCAGGCTGATGGCATGACCCTTGGGTTCATCTGAGCTATCCAAAGAGAGTGGTGGCCCCTTGATTTCCACATAATGTGCTAAAGTAAGTGGGGTTTTTGCGTCATGCCGTGTTACAAGTGAAGTTATTACCTAGTGGCCATTTTATTTGCCAGCAATCTTGAAATGAAACTATTCAAACATTTATTCACGTAGATTCCTAATTATTTCTAAACAGAACATTTGGACCTGAGTCACATTTCGATCCAGAGAGACTAATCACTAGTTCCCTTAGTCATTTAAGGAGCTGGTGATTTGTTTTAAACTTTTCTGAATCATACGATGAACACTGCTGACTGGAAGGATAGATTGGTATCATGGAAAGAACTTATTTACAATTATAGTGGAACATGGAACAGTTGGTCATAGCCTTGGAACCACTGTAAAAAGCTATGTGTTTCAGTGGAGTTGCGGACAACCATAACATTCATTCCATTCTCTCTCTCTCTCTCTCTTTCCCTCTCTATCTCCCTCTCTTTTATTTTCACACACACGCACCCACAAGCACACACGCACACACTATACGTAAAGCTGTTCAGCCCTGCTGTCTCCAGCCTGTAGAGTTTTTCCGTTGTGTTCAGGTGAGGGGAGCTGAGTCTTGCTGGGCAGTGACATCATGGAAACACCATGTTTGAGTGCACACTTCTGTCAGCACTTTGATCAGCACAGCGTCAGCCAGCACCAGTGAAAACACAATTTTTTTCCCCTTTACCCTAGCACCACGTGTGTGGATGTGTAGTCACATGTACAACACACACACATAGACACACACTGTGTGATTGTGTGTGTGTGTGAGAGAGAGAGTGTGTCACATAAAGAGAGAGAGGGAGAAAGAGAGAGATGGAGAGAAAGGGAGATGGAACAAGAGCCAGAAATTGGCCAATATCTGGTTTTCATTAGTACCCTATAAAAAAAGACAAGACACTCTTCTCAGACTGCATAAAATGGTTTGCTGGCAAGTTCAGCAGTCAGCAGGGCGAGTGTGTGGCATATGTAGTCGGCTGTGTGAAGCATCCCCCTCTCGTCCTTGCTCTCACATGGAGCAGCTGCAGGGGTAATTAGAAGTCTGAGAGGAGGAGAGGTGGAAGCCATGACAGAGCTGCGGTTGAAAACCTGTGCAGTGCCTGCTTAGAATGGGGGGACACTGTGGCTCTCATTAGACATGTTTTTTATGCCCCCTCTTTAGCGGCAAGCTGACAGAGAACAAATAACAAACAAAACCTGCCTTATTTGTCTGACCACAGAGGCCTGTAAAAGCGGAGTGGGTCTACTATATGCCTGCACACACACACACACACACATGTCCAGGTAGAAACACAGTCACACACGTGGACACAATCTACAGAGCCTGCTAGTGTGAATTCAATTTGCCTCATGGTCTGCCTGGTTCTATAGACCATGCTGGTGACCTGGATTCCCATGAATCAATCACAAACACAGACACACACAGACATGTGCATATATAGAGAGAGAGAGAGAAAGAAAGAAAGAGAGAATGAGAGAGAAAGAGAGGCAGAAAGAGATAAGCATTAAGACACATTCCAGCTGTCTGCGTATTCCATGGCTGGCTGCGAAGTGGTGCCTCAGTGCCCTGGGTCAGTCAGACTTGCCTCTGGGGCCTGGAGGCTGAGAGCTCGCCCCAACACCAGCTCTGAGTAATCACCAGGCAGCACACGCATCTGTCACGATGCCAGCACACAGACGTGCACGCATCAATCCACCACACCTCAGAGCCCCGCTTACGCAAACGGCCATGAAGGAGGAAAAGGATCTGCCAGGCACCTGGTGCAGAGGCTCTGCCACTCTGCCCACCTTAACTAGTTCAAGATGGCCCTGTAATCCAGTCAGTGGAGAAGTTGGCTTCTAGATTAACCTCTGTAATATGCTTCAGAAGTTGTAGATTTAGGAGCTTGAAGAGCGGCTCTGTTTTTTCTTCCTTTCTTTTCATCTCTGTCTTCCTCTTGCCTCTTATGTTCAGGGCTTGTCTATCCCCAGGCTGAAGGAGAACCATATGGGCAGTCTTTCTTACTTTCTCTCTTGCTCCCTCTCTCTCACTCTCCCTGTCTGTCTGTCTGTCTGTCTGTCTGTCTGTCTGTCTGTCTGTCTGTCTGTCTGTCTGTCTCTCTCTCTCTCTCTCTCTCTCTCTCTCTCTCTCTCTCTCTCTCTCTCTCTCTCTCTCTCTTCCTCTCTCTGTCTCTCTCTGTCTCTCATACCATGGGCCTCTACTCTGACAACAAGCCCTCCTGCTCTGCTGCAGAGTAGGAACAGATGTGGCCTGCATCTTCCGCCATCTTGGCTCCAAGTCGCCTAGTGACGTGTCTCTCAGTGTGATCCCACTGTGCTGTATGTACAAAGCAAGGCTCTCTGCAGTACCTCCAACAATTAGAGAGTGTGCTGAGCTAAGAGAAGACACACCACAGGGTTAAAACACCTCCTGACGTAACTCCATGAAACTTGAGTGGGGGAAGAGAATACTGTGAGATTAAAAACGGTAACATGACTGCATCCATTCCCCCACCCCTTGGCCTTCAGAGCTGACAAAGCCTGACCTGCCACTGACCCAGTCGTTGACATCTAGCATTTTACTGCTTGGGCGGATCAACCCCTCCCTCATCCGACACTGCTTCCAGGCAAAACATTAGCCATTCTTCCTCGGACGAGCTGAACACACGGTGATGTCTACTAAAAGGTATTGAAGCAGGAAAAGATGTTGTGGTATACATGCCTGCTTCAATGCATGGAAATTCTCTCAGGTTTTCCCGGTCAGTTAACCACACAGCAAAACCTCCAAAAGTCAGGGCCAGTCCACTGTTCTGAACTGTACGACTGCCCTGGAATTGTCAGTAGTTTTCATGGGTGATTGGCAAGTGCTGATGGGGGCCAGAGCTGATTTGTCAACTTTGATGGTGACTTGGTCTGGCCAAGCAGAAGGAGGCTTGTCTGGCCACGTCCAGAAGTACACTCAGGTTCACATTGATGCCGCCCTTGCTGTGTGTCTCCACGAAAGCCAGGGATAAATCTTCTGAGCCAGATCACCTCTCCAACCCCCGCACCCCCCACCCCACCATCACCACTCTCTCCATTTTTCTCTGTCTCTGTCTCTCTCCCTATATCTGTCTCTCTCTCTCTGTATCTGTCTCTCTCCCCCTTTTTTTCTAGGATTCTTCCAGGAAACGCTGGCTTCCTTGTGTCCCTTGGCAGTGGCGAGGGCCCACATAATTGGACCCTGTGTGAGTGCCTCCTGGCGGCCCGGTGACTGGTCTCTGTGGTCTGCTGCGGCGTTTGTCCTGGCAGACAGTGTCCCCTCGCCAGCCCCCCCCCCCCCCCCCCCCCTCTCTCTGGGGAAACCACTGCCAGTGGTGTGCCACTGGTGTGCATTAGGCTTGCTGGAAGAAAGACACAAGCCAAGATGTATGTGGGCACAACACAAGAGTGTTTGTTAGCGCTGACTTCTGGAACAACCGGTGGCGCGGAGGCTTCTCTGCTGCCCACACACACACATACACACACACAAACACACATACACACGCACACACACACGCACACACAAAAACAAATGACAAAATGACCGGTGCCTCCAAATGACAGACCAGGGTGAAGTCACTCTCTCAGCACACCTGTTCTTCCAGCACACCTTTGAGGATGATAGGTTATTGTTTAAGGGGGTTTGGGGGAGGGGCTGTGCTGTATGAGTGAACGATGTTCCCAAAACATCTGGCAGTATGGCCCAGCTGAGGCAGTGTTGAGCAGGTGAAGAGGCCTTCTCGCGTCAGTTGACGGTCAACTGCAAGGCGACAGCTGGAGCGCTTGAACATTCCGAAGGGGCCCGCTGTATGGATGTGTGTTTTCCGCTTGTTTTTTAAAGGGTCCCCTCACATAAACTCCTCTTGACCCTCAGTCTAATAACGATCCAGTCCCGTTATCATTCTTTGGAGTGACGGCCTCTGTGTGTGTGGCCAGTGAACTTCAGGTCGTCTGTCATGTTGACTGATTGTTTGTTTCTGTATTTCTTCTTAAATGCACTTTGATAAGCGGTTGTTCCCTCACTCAGACAAGGGAAGAAAGTGGTAGTGAGAGCAAGGGAGAAAGAAACAGCAAGTGTGTGTGTGTGTGTGTGTGTGTGTGTGTGTGTGTGTGTGTGTGTGTGTGTGTGTGTGTGTGTGTGTGTGTGTGTGTGTGTGTGTGTGTGTGTGTGTGTGTGTTTGTGTGTGTAAGAAAGAGAGAGCAGCAGATGTGACAGTTTGGTTCTCATGGAGAAGTGTACACACTTTTTTTTTTGAGTGAGGGATTAGAGTAGCCAGCTGTTGAGCAGATGCAATGACTGCAATATGGAGATGAAAATATCTGTTTTTTTTTCTGTCCAGTCCAACCTCCACCTCAACACCCCCCCCCCCCCCCTCCCACCACCACCCCCCCCCTTCCTCTCTATCACTTTCTTCTTTTTTCCCCTTTTCCCTTTTCTCTTCTCTCTAGGGAGTGTGGTCATTTGACTGTCACTCATGTTGCTTCACATTCTTTTCGCAAAGGCCTGTTTTTATTTCCACTCTATCTCCCTTTACTTTCCTAACCGCCGCAGCTGATTCTTTGTGTCTGAACATGAATAAATCACTGCACTTTTATCTCACACTGTGCTGAGTTTATCATGTAGGCCAATTTGCAATTTGTTAACTGTCATGAATGTAATAAATGCTCTATTGCCTCATCATTCGGATACACCCAATGTGGTGAGAGGTGGAGCGATAAGGATCTGGGTAAAGCCGTGTTTATCCTCCTCAGGATTTGATTTGTGTCATGTTATACTGGCAATTACTAACCAAAGCATGCAGTGCAACTTCACAATGGCGACCTTGTTAGATGGCTTCTTTTGTTTGGGACGGATATGCTCTGTTTATGTGTGACTGGCACACAGTCCGACAGAGAGCTTCTGTGTTTGCACATATTTCCCCCTGTAGTTCCAGTAAGTGGATTTTCCACCTCTGTATTCCATATCCATAAAACCCCACTGGCGAGAAGCAGTGCACATCTAACACAATACCACCACTAGGTGGCAGCAGTGGAAATATGACTGCTTGAATGTCTCATTTCTTCAGCTGTGTGGATAAATAGTATGTGTTGGTGGGTATGTATGTTGACATTGTGTGCGTGTGTGTATGCATGTGTGTGCGCGTGCGTGCATGTGTGTGTAATTGTGTGTACATATGTGAATGGGATTACATGAGTTGCCAAATTTGAGTATTTAGACGTGTAAAAGCCTCCTTTTCCCCCTCTATGATTGCTTAGGCCAGAAGCGGACTTTCATGTTAACACAAACAAACCAGGCGTCTGTACAGCTCAGACAGTGAATGAATGTTTATGTCTGCTCGGTCAAGGCACATGCAGTGATAGCAACGACCTACTTTTCTTCACACATGTTATGTACAGAGGTTAGTACAGGGAATTTTGAACCATTGCTAGCATGCTTACAAACACACACACACACACACACACACACACACACACACACACACACACACACACACACACACACACACACAACATACACATACTCACACAACATACAAATGCACATAGAGAAAGAGAGAGAGACAGACAGAGAGAGAGAAAAAGACAAAGAGAGAGAGACAGACAGAGAGAGCGAGAGAGAGACCCAAAAATATAATGTTAGCAGTGAAGAATTGTCTCCTTGTTTTTTTAATATGTAGAGTACCTCACGAAAAACATTATTCCAATCAATCAGCATTTGTACTTTCAGGAAAATTCAACATATACATACACACTATCTCTCTGTCTGTTTCTGTCAGAACACAACACACACACACACACACACACACACACACACACACACACACACACACACACACACACACACACACACACACACACACACACACACACACAACCACATTCACATGGGTGAAGTGTGTCTTTCTCCCTGTTTTGTAGTGGGTCTATAAATAGAAACTGAGACTACAGCTGTCCTACATGACACACACACATGCACAACACACACACATACAGGCATGCATACACGCAGACAGACAGCAAGAATAAAAGCTTCAGATAAGCATGCTTAGGCTACCCACATTGTCCACTCTCCTCTGTCTCACTGTCTCATCTGCACATCTGTCATGCTTCCTCCTTCTGCCTTTCTCCCACTGTCATGATGCCTGACTTTCTCTTTTCTTCCCCTCCCATTTACCCTCTCCTCTGTCTGAGTTTACTCATTAATTCAACACAGGCAAAGGGGCTCTCCCTTGTTCCAGATGAGGAGAAAAAGGGGGGAGAGAGACAGAGAGAGTTAGAGAGTAATTTTGTGTGTGTGTGTGTGTGTGTGGGTGTGTGTGTGTGGGTGTGTGTGTGCGAGTGCATGGTGCATGGAATGTGTAGGGATTGCACAGACTGCAAGTAAACTCGGATCCCTAATGTGTTGTAGAAAGTGTAGTGAGCCTGAGTATCTGATAGCTGTCTTGTGTTCTATTTTGCTGAAGTTTTGTAAAACTATTTAATCTCTGAACTGGTTGTTGGAGACAGGTTGTTCCTTAAGGTTTGCCTTATCTCTGTGTTAAACTATACACACACACACACACACACACACACACACACACACACACACACACACACACACACACACACACACAGACACACACACAGACACACACAAACACAAACACACCACACCACACCACATCACCACATACACAGATACAGATGCAGACACACACACACACACACACACACACACACACCTTTCCTTCTGGCACATACGGCACGTGCTACTGTACCAGCGCCCTCTCCTCCATACATCTGCACTTTTCATCAAGAGACATCTGGCCGTATCCCTGCAGCTCAGAACAGATACATGTCCTCTTCCCCAGAGAAAACGAGAATGGAAATCTTCTCTTGGATCATGATGGAGAGGGAAAGAGGGGATATCCTCTTCTCCTCTCCTCTCTCCTTTATTTCCTGTTCTCTTACCATCTGCTGAGATGCCCTTTGTATTCATATGGATTTTTTTTAACAGCCCTTTTAGTTCTCCTGCCTTCCTTCTCCCTTATACAGTTTTGTCTCTTACTGTCATTCCTCCATGTTTCTCAGCCACATCTCCCTCAACTTGCCCTGCTTTCTACCTTCCTCTGCACCTGCGCCGAACCACCAGAAGGGCCCCTGGGGTGCCCAGATCTAGCCCCGTTTTGGGGCCCAGGGCCGGCAGTGATAAAGAGGGGAGATGAATGAGAGTGTCTGGCGAGGAGCACATTTTGGCCGTACCTGTTGGGGGTCTGTAGACAGACTCACAAGCGGGAAGGGGATCAACGGGGATGGGGGGGGGGCATCTATCTCTGTTAGGAAGCATAAGCACACCCACTTGTCTCACAAACACCACACACAGTCACCACACACACGCACACAGACATACGCATACACATACACACAGACACAGCCACCGCACACACACACACAGACATACACACACACACACACACACACACACACACACACACACACACACACACACACACACACACACACACACACACACACACACACACACACACATACACAGACATACAATGCATTCAGACACACACAGCACACACACATATACACAAGGCATGCAGTCACACATGCCCCACCACACACAGGCACACACACACACACACATGCATAAATACTCACACCCACACATGTGTGCAATCACAAAAAATGTGTCCTCTATTTTTTTGAGCCAGACATTAAATATTCCAAAAGACAGAGGCACAGACAGAGAGAATGACAGAACGAGAGAAAGAGATATGGGAGGTGGTCTCAGATGTATTGAGCTGAGTTTGAAAGGGGAGGCCTTCATGTCCTTGTCATGTCTGCATCTGGGGTGCTTCCTGCTGTGCCCTACTGACGCACTGCAGTAACCAAACTCGCAGGAGGATATATAGCGCACTGACAGGCATTGCCAGAAAAAAGGACTGTACTCCATTATCCATCTACCTCTATTGTGGCTGAGCCCTGACCTGTCTCATGCACAAATCTCTTGAAAAGAAGGAGTAGACCAACATGGACTAAATAAGATACAGGAGCTATAAAACCCTTAACCTGGTTAGGGAAAGGGTTGTTTTTTTTGTGACTAAAGCAGTTATGCTGTCTGTGCGTGTGGAGAGAGAGAGGGACAGTGAGAGAAGAGAGATGTGAAAAGAGACAGAGAGGGAGGAAGAGGTTGGGAGCTAATGGAGAAAGCACTCCTGATCCCAGGAAGAAGATCCTCTGGGATGAGGTGAGGGAAGGGACTGGAGATCAGGAACTGGTTGGGAAAATCCTAAATCATCCACAAGATGCACATGGCCCATTGCACCTGTGTGGGAGTCTGGCAGTGGAGGAGCAGTGGAGTGTGGTGGCTGGATAAAGGACTTTGTTCATTGCTCCCTCTGTCTCTGTCTTTTCTCTCTCTCTCTCTCTCTCTCTCTCTCTCTCTCTCTCTCTCTCTCTCTCTCTCTCTCTCTCTCTCTCTCTCTCTCTCTCTCTCTCTCTCATTCTGTCTATATTGTTCCTCTCTGACAGGAAGAGATGGAAAGTTAATGCTAAATTGTACTGATGTGTAGAGGCCCTCGGCATAGTGAGTAATAATGATTTAAGTGTTGTCCGCTGGTTGGCGAAATGCGGCAGACTGCCCATGCAGTGACCGAGAGTCTGACTGGTTGAGCCTGCCTAATCCTCTGCTATGGAACATTAGGTAATTTACTGCCTCTTTCCACAGGCCTCCTCCAGAGAGATTATGCTACCAGAGGTGTGTGTGTGTGTGTGTCTGTGTGTGTGTGTCTGTGTGTGTGTGTGTGTGTGTGTGTGTGTGTGTGTGTGTGTGTGTGTGTGTGTGTGTGTGTGTGTGTGTGTGTGTGTGTGTGTGTGTGCTTGATATGGAGGAGCACTGTGAAATGTTTATATGTGCAGGCCTACAGAGGCACCCTTGGCAGCCTCCGTGAGGACATGATCATTGTCCACTACACTGGTAAAAAAATGAAAAGCAAAAAGAAAAGAAAATGGAATCTGAGATGCCATATCCCTCATGGTTTCTGAGAAGACCTACTGCTCAGCTTGGCATGAGTGTGTTTCAGATATTCAGATCAGGGCAGTGACAATGAAGGGAAATGATAATGTTTCTTCTGGTTCTTCAGTTACCTAGTCATGACATATTTATTACCTGCACTGAGATGTTTCTGTTTTTTATTTTACATTTTTATCCTTTGCCAAGGCTTTTTATGTATTTAGTACACCGTTTTAGTACATTGTCTGTATTCTTGTACTTGAAAGAAACTTATATAAAGGGATTTACATCGCTGTAAAGATGTGGCTTTTACCAACTTTGGTTCCCAGATCATCTGAGACATCTAAGGGTTCATGCACGTTAAAGAAGATCTCTTCGCCTTTTTACACCACTGATTGTGTTGAGCCAATGCATACACTTTACGTAGCAGTGTGATTTAGTGCAGTTTGCTTGCGCTGACAGGATTTTGGGTCCAAGTCTTCCATCTGTTGGTGTTCTGGTGGAATGACAACTCTTTTTCTCTCCCCTCTCTGCTTCTCCGCAGATCCTGACTCAGAAACAAAGCAGGTTCAAGACATGCTTTCGGGAATGGAGAAACCGCAGGTTAGTGACCGTGTCATGTACAGTGCACACACCCTGATGGCGTCAAGTCTCACCACAGACAGACACACACACAAATGTATACACAAACACACACACATTGAAAAACCCATGCAGGATGGAGAATATGACATACTAGTTTTAACCACCTATGTACAGCATACTATTACACAGTGATCAGAGAACAAATGCGAGTACAAGCACAATGCTTTTCGTGCATTCTTTTATTATGTAGGACAGGCAATATCTGAAGTTTACATAATTTCTTTACTGTTGTAACCAAATGTGCATTTTAGTATGTAATGAAATTTGTTTTGCTGTGGCACTAGGATGCACAGTCCTGAAGGATTTGTAACGGACATACTCAGAACGTCCACACAGTGGCAGTATTGCTGCTTGCAACTTGATTTGTAAACACCATATGACGTTTGTCTAAACAACAGAGGAATAAGCAGGGAAAAAGGTTGGCACATATGCCTTCAGGCATTTGTGTGTACGTGTGTTTCTGAGGTGCTACTATTTTACTGCCATGAAACTGAATTTTTGGTCAAGGGTAAAGAAAGACAGTGTGGGATAGAAAAGACAACAAAATACAATTATTCCTGCAGGAAGAAAAATCAGGGAAACCTGACACAATGGTGAAATTAGGCTTCCAATTTCTCTTTCTCTCTCTTTACATTCTCTGTTTTTCTATCTGTCTCTGTCTCTGTCTCTGTCTCTCTCTCTCTCTCTCTCTCTCTCTCTCTCTCTCTCTCTCTCTCTCTCTCTTTCTCTTTCTCTCTCTAATAACCTAACACTGTTATGATTGCAACTTCACAGTTGAGCAACCCCTGTTTTTCTTCTGACTGCAACAAGCTTTATTCCTCTGTTAATGACAAATGCATACTCAAACTCTGCAAGTTTTTGACGGTTTGTTGACTGCTGAATCATTATTAGGCAAATGCTGGCTTATTTTCGGTTCATTGCAGCCATTCCTTGTGAAGCACTTAAGTCACGACAAAAACAAAATGCTCATGTGAGTTTTCACTTGCCATCAGGAATACATGTCCGTTATGAACTTCACCATTTTTTAATTCTTTTTGACGTGAAATTATAGTTTTCACAAATCACATTTGCGAGATTTAGATGCCTTGGTTATGTAACAGATTTCATTACTATGACTTAGATTCCTTTGCTCAGGATAAACCCATTTTGCCAGGGCAGGCCACATTACTGTAATGTGATCTGAACCTAGATTCAATTCATTGAGTTACACAGGCATTGTGTTTGTCCTTGGAAAACAAAATTGAGGCTCATCTTACTGAGCCACACCGGTTATCCAAGACACCTGATTTATTTTCCCACAGAAGTTATAATGTTGTGCTTGTGTCTTTGACACAAAGTCAGCTAGCTTATCAGTGGCCCATGTCTGTCAGGTCCAGGTATGCTTGGCTAACAGGGGTGTAATGAGGAAACCATAAAATCCCATCCCATTTTTATTGTAGAGACCATGGAGAGACCTCTCCACAATTGTATTTAACGTAAAAGGGTTCTTACAGAGAACTTTGTTTTACAAGCAAGCTGGAAGATTATTTATATTTGGTTTAAAGTATCCACAAGAATCCACAAGTGAGCCACACATAATGTTGCTTGCTGTAAAATATTGCATTTTAAATGTAGATAATGAATTGTGCAAGGCACAAGGTGTTTCCTTAATATGTGTGAATATAATAGTTGTGCCTGTTTATGCTTGTGTGCCACAGATCTCTAACATCCAGGCCAGGACAGCCCGACTAACCTGGGCCCCTCCGGCAGGCCTGGTAAACAGGGACAGACCCAGCAATGGCCACCCATACACGTGCACGTACGAAGTCACGCTGTCAGACAAAGGCCGGGACGGCAAGTATCGCCTTATCTACAGGTGAGAGAACAGCACTCTTTGCCGTGTGTTTGTGTGTGTGTGTGTGTGTGTGTGTGTGTGTGTGTGTGTGTGTGTGTGTGTGTGTGTGTGTGTGTGTGTGAGAGGTGAGGTGGTAGTGGTGGTGTAAATTTAGTGAGGGTTTCAGCACTCACATAGATGATGAGCAAGCTTTCCCATGCTTTTATTTCCAATACAGACAACAGTCATCTCCAAACTAGAACTATTAAAAAACTGGTACTAATTTAAAATTTGTACTTTTTGCATTCATCAACATGAAGTATATTGTATTGCCTGTAGGTAGATGCGTTATCAGTGAACATAACTTAGCTTGTCTGAATCAAAGCAGCTTGGAAAGAAGATCCATTTGTCAGAGCTTTGTAGGGTTCATTCACAGCAAGGTGGTAATGTCCATGGCCAACACTTGTGATTGGTTGTAATGTTGCTATGCAGTATTTAAAGGGCTAAGTTCGTTCTTTGTTCCTTTTGGCCTTCTTCATGCTTTGTTGTTTTACTTTGGTGCAGTGGAGAAGAGTTGGAGTGCAATTTGAAAGAACTACGACCTGCGACAGACTACCACGTAAGGTATGTGCACACACCTTAATTTTCCTGTATATTAACCTTGATGTTACTCAGCAACTATTTAGTGGCATGTATTGGATTTGTCACTCTACTGATAGCCACTGTTGTTTCCTTATTTATTTATTTATTTATTTATTTATTTATTTATTTAACAGTCTCGGCTGGCAGTCAGATTGATGTATGTATTGTGTGTATTGTGTTTGCATTGCATTCAACGTGTTTACTGATCAGTTGAGGTGTGCACTATTTAAATTGCTCCTGTTCTGGTGCCTCAGGTCCAGGCACCATCCCATTCGCTATTGTGCAGTTCCAGCTGCTAGGGGTAGAAACACAGTGCTCTCGTAAAATGAGCAATGCTTAAGTTTTACTTTGTACATTAGCTCTTTTTTTTAATTTATTTTGTAGCCATTTATTTGCATGTATGTATTTTGCAGATTAAATATTTAATGTTTAGGTACCAACAAGTAGTTATTTCCTTATGTTTTATCCAGTAGTGGGCTTTTAGGTGTGTTCCAAGTACAAAGATGACACTCAGGAAAGGGAAGCTTCACCAGACAGGCTACATGATGTATTAGCCTCTCAGCATCATGTGCTCACAGCCTTCATTCCTCCTCACATCGACTTTCCTCATTCCCCCTCACATACGCACATGGGGGGCCTCAGTATGAGCAGTTTAGGTGGCTGTTATGCCAGAGAACAGCTGGTGTATGCTGCTCAGCTTGTGATTATGTGCAGAGTGTGTCTCTTCTTTTTGCGTGGTGCAGGAGGTCATGTTAGGTCACAGTATGGAAGGGAGGGAGAGCTGTGGTCAGTGTGATTAGAATGTCTCAGTAGCATAGCATATTTTCTTACAGGAGTGTGTGTGCATGCGTGCATGTGTGTATTTTTGTGTGTCTGTGTGTGTCTGTGTGTGTATGCGTGTGTGAGTGTGTGTGTGTGTGTGTGTGTGTGTGTGTGTGTGTGTATGTGTGTGTGTGTGTGTGTGTGCATGTGTACGTGTGCGTCTTCTGCAGAGTGAACGCCATGTGTAACTCAGTGAAAGGCTCGTGCTCAGAGGCAGGGACATTCACCACCCACAGCAGTGCCCCTGACTGTCCCTTCCCCCCAAAACTCTCTCACCGCACTAAGAGCTCCCTCACACTCCAGTGGAAGGTAAGCCTGACGCCCCAGTTGCCTCGCTGACAAAATTGTATAAATTGCCTGCATACAGTTAAGCCAGGTGCCCTTACAGTCACATTCTTTGGGTTCATTGTGTTTTGAGACCATAGATTTGGTGATATTGCACTTTAAACAATAATATTGATTGATCGATTGATTCTTACTCACCTGTTCACTGGCTCGCTTGCACAGACCTTTAAGGCCCGCTCCTTAACTCAATTATTTATTATGAGAGTGATGTATTGTGCAACAAGGTCATATAGTTTGTTTCAATGGACAAATGTATGCCCCCCCATACCACACATTCAAGTTCTCATTCTCTCTCTCTCTCTCTCTCTCTCTCTCTCTCTCTCTCTCTCTCTCTCTCTGTCGATCTGTCGATCTGTCTCTTCCTTTGCAGCCTCCAGTCGACAATGGGTCAAAGATCACCAACTATCTTTTAGAATGGGATGAGGTAAGTCCTTTTTCCCTTTCTTCATGCGTAACGAGCCTGAGGCTCTGAGCTTAGAGCTATTCTTTGTGAAGCTTGTGCTTGTATCCTTGTATTTTTTCACCTGAGGCGCTGCTTTAATCATTGGCCTCCAGGGGGCGCTCCAGCCTCCCCAGCCACCTTCCTCACAGCACAGCTCAGCTCACAGGATCAGGCTTCTTTGTGTCAATGTGGGCTGTGTGCGTCTATCATGTCCAGCACAAGTGAAAAGATTGCATGTCTTTGTGCTGTCATGCTGTCAAAGCTTGATTGGGCTTGAGACGGTATTGAAAGTACACTGTCTAATATAACTCAACTCTGGCACCCCTTGTGAATTATTAACAGCACTGTGTGTTGCTAATATTCTCAAGTAATGACAGATGAAATAGAGTTAGTTAATGGAAAATGTCATGGATTTTATTAACTGCGAACTTGAACACATGGTATAATATGCCTTGACAATATAGCCTTCCTGACATATAAAACAATCCTGCTAAAGTCAGCTCAACTTTCATCAAAAGGTGTAATTAGACAAAAGATGTAATCGGAAGTCAGATGTTAAGTAGATTCTCTTTTCAGATTTGGTAATTGTTCTTATGTGTTGGTCCCCAATGACCTATTCTTTGCAGGGAAAGAGGAACAATGTTTTCAGAGAATGTTACTTTGGGGGCCAGCGGCACTATAAACTGACTCGTCTATGTCCAGCGATGGCATACACATTTCGAGTGGCTGCACGGAATGACATTGGCATGAGGTACGTAATTCCAGCAGTGTCCTCAGGAGACCCTGGTGGCAAGTAACCACAAAATCTTTAAGTAATGAGCATTTACTGTCTAAAACAACACCGTAGGCCGTAGAGACAGTGTGGGGTTCTGTGAATTATGCCAGGTGTCTCACCACCTGCGAATGACAAACCATTTTAAGTGAATAATCTGGTAATGTGATCATTTTTCACTTGTAAATGGAGGATGGGGATGGGAAAGTCACCTTGATTTAAGAGGAACACTGCACAGGGGGGAAGGGGGTATGGCTGAGAGGTGGGGGTCTTTGTAAGGGGGTGTTGGATGTTCAGCCTTCCCTCCTCCCTATCCAAATCACATCCAGGGGAGAGAGTTACTACATTTAATTTCATTAACTAAGGATGCAGAGACATCTCCCCCTCCCTTTCTTTTTCTGTCTGTCTTTTCCCCTCTCTCCTTCTATCCTCTCTCTCCCTCTCTCTTTTGAGAAGGAAGACAGACTGTCAGGCCAAGTTGAAGGTGAAATACCGTAGAAATCAAAAGCCGATGGATGGCACGTCCTTTCCTGCCAGAGATCGTCGGCTGTTTTTATCAGCATCCGTCAATGACAGAACCTCGTTAAAGTCTTCCCGGCTTGAGATGAAACGAGCAAAAGT